>OY720442.1:12385646-12509104 GCA_963082915.1 Dolichopus griseipennis
GCAAAAATAATTTAAAGGGATATTATAATTGATTTCAAAACCTTAAAACAAAAATATAAAAAATATTTTTATTTAATTCTAAAATTGAAATAAAGCTAAAAAAGTAAATTTGTAGAGTACGTTTCAAGGAACATTTGAAATTGCTTTTATTACCAAAGCGTACATTGTGCCATTACCTTCAATTCAGATTTCCACTGAAAGTAATGAAGACTTACTACACAACTTATCCTGTGAAGCATAGTCTCGATTTTTAATACCTAAATGTTTTACTATTTATTTAAAATTTCCCGAAAATCTTCTGTGATTTTTAAAACTGAAATGAACTAATTCATAGACATTTAAATTAATTTACAATCAAAAAAAACTTTTTTTTTTATTTTATATTTTTTGTTTTTTTTTTTTTTTTATAAAAATTAAATAAAATATTTTTTGGCCTGCTTATGATAATTTATGATATTTTATTTTCTAAAATAAAACACATCCAACAAAACACATTTAATTGAATGCGTTTGTTACACCTCATTGAAGACAAATATATTAATAATAATAATAATAAAGCTGTTTGCCCGCCATAGAATGACGGAATTCATTAATATATTAAATTAGATTTTATTTTGAAAAACATTAGTTCTTGAAATTTCTGAATAATGAATATTTTGTACTTTTTAAAATAATGGAGTAAAGAAAAAGGGAATTTTTTGTATATAATTTTGTCTGATATTTTTTAAAACTTTGTTTTTATGGTGTTTGGGCTTCTTACATTTTAAACTTAAAGGCGTAGATTGTGTTCAACCAACTAAATCCAAAGCAGCATTTTTTTTAAATTTTTTTTTTAAATGCAATTAAATTCATTTTTATAAAATAAATTCGTATTTTCATATACAAATATCATGAAATCTATTTCATCAAAGTAAAATTTAATATAAATTTTTAACAGAAAACAATTTTGCCCTTGTCGTACGACAGTTTTCTTCTCCATAATTATAATTATTAAAACATGCGAGTCGTTTTCACAAATCACAATCCGAGTTTCTATAATTTGTTTAGCGGGGAGTTTGGGAAAGCACTACTGCAGTTCCACTATTTTAAATTATTTTTTGTTTAAAAAAAAATATATATATATATATATATATTCTTATACAGCAAAAATAATTTAAAGGGATATTATAATTGATTTCAAAACCTTAAAACAAAAATATAAAAAATATTTTTATTTAATTCTAAAATTGAAATAAAGCTAAAAAAGTAAATTTGTAGAGTACGTTTCAAGGAACATTTGAAATTGCTTTTATTACCAAAGCGTACATTGTGCCATTACCTTCAATTCAGATTTCCACTGAAAGTAATGAAGACTTACTACACAACTTATCCTGTGAAGCATAGTCTCGATTTTTAATACCTAAATGTTTTACTATTTATTTAAAATTTCCCGAAAATCTTCTGTGATTTTTAAAACTGAAATGAACTAATTCATAGACATTTAAATTAATTTACAATCAAAAAAAACTTTTTTTTTTATTTTATATTTTTTGTTTTTTTTTTTTTTTTATAAAAATTAAATAAAATATTTTTTGGCCTGCTTATGATAATTTATGATATTTTATTTTCTAAAATAAAACACATCCAACAAAACACATTTAATTGAATGCGTTTGTTACACCTCATTGAAGACAAATATATTAATAAAATATATTAATAATATATTAATAATTAGATTTTATTTTGAAAAACATTAGTTCTTGAAATTTCTGAATAATGAATATTTTGTACTTTTTAAAATAATGGAGTAAAGAAAAAGGGAATTTTTTGTATATAATTTTGTCTGATATTTTTTAAAACTTTGTTTTTATGGTGTTTGGGCTTCTTACATTTTAAACTTAAAGGCGTAGATTGTGTTCAACCAACTAAATCCAAAGCAGCATTTTTTTTAAATTTTTTTTTTAAATGCAATTAAATTCATTTTTATAAAATAAATTCGTATTTTCATATACAAATATCATGAAATCTATTTCATCAAAGTAAAATTTAATATAAATTTTTAACAGAAAACAATTTTGCCCTTGTCGTACGACAGTTTTCTTCTCCATAATTATAATTATTAAAACATGCGAGTCGTTTTCACAAATCACAATCCGAGTTTCTATAATTTGTTTAGCGGGGAGTTTGGGAAAGCACTACTGCAGTTCCACTATTTTAAATTATTTTTTGTTTAAAAAAAAATATATATATATATATATATATTCTTATACAGCAAAAATAATTTAAAGGGATATTATAATTGATTTCAAAACCTTAAAACAAAAATATAAAAAATATTTTTATTTAATTCTAAAATTGAAATAAAGCTAAAAAAGTAAATTTGTAGAGTACGTTTCAAGGAACATTTGAAATTGCTTTTATTACCAAAGCGTACATTGTGCCATTACCTTCAATTCAGATTTCCACTGAAAGTAATGAAGACTTACTACACAACTTATCCTGTGAAGCATAGTCTCGATTTTTAATACCTAAATGTTTTACTATTTATTTAAAATTTCCCGAAAATCTTCTGTGATTTTTAAAACTGAAATGAACTAATTCATAGACATTTAAATTAATTTACAATCAAAAAAAACTTTTTTTTTTATTTTATATTTTTTGTTTTTTTTTTTTTTTATAAAAATTAAATAAAATATTTTTTGGCCTGCTTATGATAATTTATGATATTTTATTTTCTAAAATAAAACACATCCAACAAAACACATTTAATTGAATGCGTTTGTTACACCTCATTGAAGACAAATATATTAATAATAATTATTGTACTTTTTTGGCTAAATTACTTTTTATTTAAAATTACAAAAGGGATACACAAATACTATTCACCCACTACAATTGATATAATCATAAGTGTATACATATGTATTCAAAAAAAAGAAAAAAATATTTATTTAAAAATTGTAAATGAAAATTCTAACGAGCTTTTTTTAAAATTCTTTTGGATTTTTTATTTAACATTTAAGTATTTTCTACTTAAAATTATGTTATGTATTTTTTGGTAAGGTAAACTGAAAAACCTTGAAATGAATTTGAAATTTTAATATTCATTTAATTTTTGCAAAAACTGTCTGTTGCTATGACAATTATTTGAATTAAAAACTGTAAATTGAGTGACATTTCGTTTTTGCAAGGATAAGCTGATAATTAACAGTTTGCAATTCAAATCAGTTTTAACAGATAACTGTGTTATATGTGGTTAATTTAATTTTTAAAATGTCAGTGAAGTTTTCTAATCGTATATGAAGCAATTAGTGATTATTCTTAACAGTTAATAGAGTATATAAAACATTTATAAGAGTGACGTTGCCAGATAGTGCCAGATAGATAAAAAAAATGAAACTAGTACACGTGTTGAGGATGTGAATTTTCTATTTTCTAAATTTGTAATAAGGTTTTTTAAACTTAGTGTAGTTTTTATTCCAATTTAGCTGGATTGTATAAGTGGTGATATACCTATGGCTTAATATCCACTTCCACAATTACGGAAGCCTTCCATAATCTTGGTTTAGTAAATCTTTTTTCTTAAATGTCGTTTTTAGAAAATTTTGTTTTAGAAAATCTCGTTTTTTATTGAAAAATCTGGTTTTTAAGGATTTTTGAGTTGGATACAAAACCAGAATCATCAGCTTCTTCCAGATTATAAAAAAATGGATTTTCTAAAAACAAGATTTTCTAAAACAAGATTTTCTAAAAACGAGGTGATCTAAACGAGATTTACTAAAACGAGATTTTGTGAAAACAAGATTTTGTGAAATCGAGATTTACTAAACCAAAATTTCAGACCAAACCACAGAATTACTTTTAAAATACACTTTGATAAGACACTGATGAAAATTTCATATGTAATACATGGAACCTATATTTAACATTTGTATATGAAAGTAAATCCTTCCTATATTTAAGCTACTGCTTTTTTAAAATACGGTACACTTCTTGTTGTTTCTATTTTTAGGTTTTTTTAACATTTGGTTTTATTTTTATGGAAATAATTCAATTGTTTTTATGTCCGGTTATATATTTTTTTGTAAAAATTTTGGGAAAATGGTAGATAAATTGTTAAATAATAATTCTAAATTTATTTTTTTTATAACAGACCAAAAAAAAAAAGGAAGCTAGGCGATTTTATTTATATATATTCAATTACAGAAGAAAAATAGGATAATTTGAAAAGTTCAATTACAGATTTGAAAGAGGAAAATTTTTAAATTTGAAATTTCAATAGTATTAGTTTTTTTTTTGCATTTGATTTTTAAATGAAATTTTTAGAAAGCAGTTTGAAATATTATTTCATAGCAAATTTTAATTAAAAATCGGAATATAAAATAAAGATATATGGTAGTTTTAAAGAACAGTAATTTAATCACAAGGGTTTGGGTACGACTTTAACCGAATTATATGGGTAGAGAGCGGGTTAGTGAAGTTCTCGCAAATTTTTATTTCCAGTACTTCTAGAAAATTAATAATTTTTAAGTAGAATGTTAGCTAATTTAATTTTTATTAAAATTTTAAAATTGTAGAATTTTTTTGGAGGTTTTTAAGAAATGTTATGGTAAATTACGCTTTGGAATCTCGGATTATTTTAAAAACTATACACTTTAAGATTATAATTTTTTTTTAAAGTAAATTGTTCAATTTCCTAATTGTAATTCATGTTAATTCCAAATTCATCAGATGATTAGTAAATAAATTTAAGTTCTTCATTAAATTAATTTCCTATGCAATTAAATTAAATCAAGTTGTATACCAGTTTACGTTTCAAGGATGTCTGTACAATATCCGCAAATTCTTTGAAATCTACCTTGAAAACGAAACCGCCAAAAACGAAGATCGCGAATACAAAATATAACCAAATTTTCCAAATGTCTTAAAATTAAACCCAACCCTGTTTTGAAGATGCAAAATTCGTTACAAATACCAAATGAAAACTTTAATTAGATTGAAACCAAGAAAAGGACCAAGTTACTTGTTAGAAAAAGTTTAATAAGATAAACATTCACTTTCTTTGGTATTCTAAACATACTCAGATACCTGGAGGATTGGATCTTTGAAACGGGATCAAGTAGAAGAGAATAAACTTATAAATTAAATTAGGACTCAAGAATTGAATACTCTCAAAATCGGCGAAGTGATATTTGACTTCAAATATTTGATAGTCAGTTATTAACACCTCCAGATCAGAGACATAACACCTCTAGGGCATAATGGCCCAGGCCCACATGACACATCGTCCTCAAAGTCTCCACCACAAAAGCTGGTTAAAATGTGTTAAATACATGATGTTATTTTATAAAAATTTAAAATTGACACGAAATTGATATGACGTGCTAATATTAATATCAAGTTAAAAAAAAAGCAACAATAACTGACTACCAAATATTTGATTATTAAATGAATAGATATAGTATTACAAACATAATATAAAAATGTAACATATATTAAAAAAATTCTTAGACATTTTAAAATAAAAACAAAAAATTTTTATCGTCATTGATAAGAAAATATTTTTATTTTATTTTATAGAAGAATTTGACATCGACTTTAAGACTCCTAATGTTTAAAAAAACAATAAAAACCAAAAATAAAAAGACATAAAAATATAAATGTAAATAAAAAGTAAAAATACATATTTATAAATATATACATAATAATATTATTATATAGAAAATATAGAAAAAAAAAGTATACAATATAAAAATGAAAAATAATTTATTCAGTATTCGGAACTTATTTATTAAATTTTATTGTTTATTCTATGTTACATTCTCTTGATATGAAATATATATATATATATATATTTATATATCTATATATTTATATATGTATATATACATATATATATATAAATATATAGGAAATAGAACTTTCTAATTTGATATAGATTTATTTTATAGCCCATATTGAAAACAAAAACCATATTTTGCAAAAGAATGAAATAAAATTTTTCTATGAGAGGTTTATTTTTATGTCATAGGTATAAAAATTGTGTATATATGTATGTACACAATTGTATATTTATATATATATATACAAAAAAAAAAAAAAAAAAAATCGAAGTGGGAGCATATAATATAAAATTATATTAAAAAAAAAAATAAAAATTATATTTAATATCATATTGGATAAAATGAAATAACTTTTCAGTTGAAATTGATATTTAAACAAACTATACATAATAATATTTATGTAATAAAAATAATTGTATATATTTAAATATTATATACATATATTATATATTATAATATGAAAATTGTATACAAAGAAATAACATTATTGGCTTGACGTAATAATAATTTTTTTCAAATATTTTATTTTAATAAGCATATTGTATATTTTATTAATAAAAAGTTTAAATATTTATTTATTTAAGTTATTAAAATAAACTTTTAAATATAGATTTGAATTGGATTTTTGAGTATAAAATGTATTAATATAATAATTTATAATATATGTATATATAATTATAATAAAGAATAAAGAAGAAATCTACAGAGAGTGAGTGACTGTCAACCTTATAACCTTCGGGGAGGAGAAAATTTTAGAGTATCAAGGTGCAACAAAGTGACAACGCAAAACTCATTGATGTATAGAGGTCTGCAAATGTTCAACGGTCTACCAAATAAAATCAAAGGAGAAAGAAATATTAATTGTTTTTATAAATTGCTTGTTAAATTTGTGCATGAAAATTTTTAAGTCTTTGTTATATAAAATTTTTGTTATATTGTTATGTTTTTTATGAAAAAATTTTTTTTTGTAAATTTTTATTATATAAAATGTTTTAAATGAATTATTATTGTTATACAAAAAAGTTTTACTTACACAAAACTAATAAATAAATAAAAAAAAAAAAAAAAAAAAAAAATTACAAATATTTGAAGTTTTAAAAGTATTCATAATGTATATATTGAAATATATAATATTATATACTATTATCGAAAGTTGACATAGTAAGTAAAATTGATATAACTTTATATAATATAGAAGTCCTAATTTGATTTGAACTACAGCCGAGTAATCAACGGCTTTCTGAATATTATGATTAAAGAAACTGAAGCCTAATTTAAAATAAGCTTGGCGAATGCCCTATACTCCTTAAAGGAGTGGAAAAGGAATAAAAAAATTTGATTTGAAACAAATTTGATCTAATTTGATCCGTTATTTTTAAATCGATATTTTGTGAATCGACATTTTGTGTATTAGCGCTTTAAAATATACTTAAACTATTTAAAATCTTGATTTTGTAATCAAATCTAAAATTGAAAGTATGTTAAGTACTTTTTAAAACGCTAATTCACAAAATGTCGATTTAAAAATTTCGCTATTTTGCGTTTTAAAAATCGAATTAATTAGAAAACCATAATTTAATTAAACCGTTTGATTAAAAAATCTATTCTGCCACTTACAGGTAAGTAAAATTTGATATTCAAATAAAAAATAAAAATTTGTTTGCCTCAATAACTATTTAATTTTAAATATGTCAGTTCCCGTCAATTTATAACTCAAACTACAAAAACCTAGTTTGAGTGCCTTATCTAATCAACATTGCGGAACTTACTTTCTTAGAGAACTAGATTTTAATTGCTTATAATTGTTCTAAGTTAAAAGGCAAAATACAAACGCCTAAAAAACACTTTAAAGTTAAAAATTTTAAATACTAAATTGTAAATAAGTATTGGAATTATATAATACAATAAATTTGGGGCGGTGCGGTATTTTGTTTATTAAAATATCGTAAATTAATATCTTGTTTTAATTATAAAACTCTTATTTTCAAAACTTCGCTGTTCTAAAATATTTTTGTTGCAAACATCTCGTAAGATTTTTTAAGGTATCAAAAACAGGCACACCTTTTATGGAACCGGGCTACAGCGATATCCAAAAACAAATTATAAGCAAAAAAAAATTTTGACTTTAAAAATTTTAAAAATACAAGATTTTGGATTTTTAGGATTAAAGAAAACCCATTTTTTTTTAAAACAAAGAGATTTTAAGTTTCGAGATTTTAATTTACAAGATTTTCAAAATCAATGGTATCGTACCGGACCCATCAACACTGTAATTTATTCTAATAATGAAATATAATGTTATTTCAGTAAGTTCCGTAGGGTGTTAATATTGAGTTTGTTGTAGGTTACAATTTAAACACTTTCTCCTATATTTTTTTTAATAATAGCAAATTACCCTGCATAACTAAATGCAGCGAAACTAATTTTCATTTTAAATTCCTAATAAAATTTTTGGAATATTTGGTGAACTATTTTAAAAATAGTTTTAAATATTTTTAAAATAGTTTTTGTAGTATTAAATTGGAATTTCCCCTCCCAAAAAAAATTAGTGTGAAAAACTCGAAAACCTACAAAATTTTCAATATTCTTGTGAAAAATTTTTGGAATTTTTTTTTGGTTTTTATTAAAAATTTTCACTGCAAATTTCGATTAAATTGTAGAGGAAGTTAAAATTTATTAAAATAAAATTTTCCATTAAAGTTTTCTATATTATTTAAATAATTTTCACTTTAAAATAAGTATATATATAAAATATAAAATAGTAAATAAATATATTGTTTTGCGTAATAAAATTTTTTTTTCGAACAAAAACAAATGTTTTTATTTTTTTAGATATTTTCCAAGGTAATAAAAAAAAATTTTTAAATATCTATAAAAGGTTTCTGTTGAAATAAAATTTAATTTATGTTAATGGTTATTTTAAGAATTTTAATACTTTATTAGAGCAGAAAAATTGTCCTTGGAATTAAATAACTTTTCCTCATTATTGTTTCTTTTTATTTTTTAGTATTTTTTAGTATTTTTTAGTATTTCTAATAAAATAGTTAAGATAATGAATTTTTATTTTTAAATTTAAAAAAAAAAAACATAAAAAAAAGCAAATATTTAATAGTTAAAAAAAGAAAAATATAAAAATTAATATTATAATTAAAAATAAGAACACTAATTAGCAAAGCAGTTGTCTACATAAAAAAAATGCATATAACTTTTAATATTCTAAAGATAAAAAATAGAATCCATCCCATGAAATTGGAACTCATCAAAATAATAATGACACTTTTTTTTTTTTTTACTTAGAAAAACTTTAAAAAATTATAGTGTAGATGAAAATTACCTTAAAATATAAGGTACCATGGAAAAATGTCCAAAAGAAATAATGCCCAAAACATAAATCGAAAAAGTCAGATTCATTTGAATTAGATTGTGGCCTTTTTATCTAATATGAAATGGAGGGTAAATTTTTGTAATTTAAGGCCTTATTTCATATTGGGTCTTTAGTAATTAGATGCAAAAAGCTAAAGCTCCGGGAAAATAGTTTTTGGCTTTATTTATACTTTTCTAACGGCACTGGGATACATGTCTAATATACTACAAACCCCATACCTCATATGCTAATCCTGAAAGATTAAAGACTTTTTATAAAATTTCTAGAAAACAAATTTAAATAATGTTAAATGTTTATATGTATTCTATTTCTGGAATTACGTTCGTGCAATACAAGTAGGTACTTATATATTTATTTATAAACTACGTCTTACTAAAAACAATGTGATAAAAGAGTGACCCCGCTTTTATGATTCTGTTGTGGCAGGTATATTATTTTTATATTATGATATACATTATAAAATATATGTTTTTATAAGATCCAACCACGGTTTGAACCCGAAATCTTTCATTTGAAAGGCTGACGTCCTAAACACTTCGCCACTGGTCGGATATTCCAAAATATTTATGAACAAAATTTTATAACTTATATATGTCTAGAATAATTCATTGTGCTTTATTAATTTGATTTTGTATGTATATTAACATTGAAGATGTATTCCAAAATACCTAAAAGCTATTTTGTAAACTCATTTGGGGGTTTTTTCATTTTGTTTTCGGATGTTAAAACATTTTACAAAAAGACAATGAAGATTCAGATTTTTTACAATATTTTATTTTGATAGCATTATTTAATTGGGTTTTATTTCACAGAATCTTATAATAAATGTCTTAAATAAAAACTGCAAAAGAATTAGAGTAATAAAAATCCAAGAGGAAGTAACTTTATCAATAAAAAAAAAAAGCAAACAGAAATAAAAACGAGGCCATCTTTAGTTTTTTTTTTTAGCGAATGCATTAAAATTTATCGTTTTGTTCTTTGGAAATATGCATATTAACCTCTTAACACTATTAAAATAATTTTTATTGCTTTCTTTAAATTTTGCGGGTACGTAAATTTTAATTTGCATAATTAGTAGATAAAGTTTGGCTAAGATTTTTTATTTTTTAAATTACATTACATAAAAATTCTTTTGCGAACTTTATAACGCTTTATTTATAGTACGCGAATAGAGAAGAAATGATCTTTAATAAAATTGAATTATAAATTTTGTGCAAATGCTTTAATTGATTTTTGAAGAAGTAAAACTGAAGATCACTTAGGTTTTATCACTTTAGATTAAAATTAAACTATTTCAAGAGAGTTACATAGAGTAATGCTCAAACATAACGTGTGCAAATAAATAAAGAAGTTGTATGGTGACTACTCAAACCCACTGCACTATCCCAACTAAATTTTATACAAACTTTGGCCATAAAATTATATTATTCTTGCAAAATTTCTGACACCCTGTTTCATTAGGTATAGAGTAATGCTGCGATTTAATTGATTCTAGTTTCAGAACTAGTAAAGTAAATTTTGTAAATGTGCCGATTTTCATTTAAATCAATTTAACTTTAATTTTTCAATTCTTCAATAAAGTTCCTTAGAAGCAAAATTTAAGCTCTAATATTTTAATTATAATTAAATAGTACTAAAAAAAAGTTATATTCTGTGATTTAATGAATACTAAAAAAAATTAAATAAAAATTGGTTTTATTGAATTAACTTAAAGTTTTAAAGTTCAAAAGTTTTTAATTAATTATTGTAGTTCTGTTAAATTGCATTAGAAAACTTAAAAAACTGTAAAACAAGAATTCTTATAAAAAGTTATTAATGACAACAAATTGATACTTCTAGGACATTAAAAGATTCTATTAAGTTCATTAAATTAGTTTTTAATATGGGTATAGAAAAATTCTTTAATTTATCGTCTAACATTTTATTAAGAATTAATTGCGTTTTTTTAGGGATTTTATGCAATTTCGTTTTCAATACGAACCGTTTTACATTTAAATAAAAGTTAAAAAAATTTGATACAATAATATAAATTTGGATGGTGATTTAACTAAAAAGAGGTAAAATATTTATAAATGTTTTAAAATACAAGAAAAAGGCCACTCTTAGTTGCCTATTTAAAAAAATTTAAAGATTTAGGTTTCTCAAATTTCTGATTAAGAAAATATTATAAAATATTAAATTATATTTAAGTGTATATTTAATACAAAATAGCCTTGTGACCATTAAATTAATATAAACAATCTAATTGCGTAATACAAAGATTATTTTCACATTTTATAATACTTAAAATACGTAAATGGGCTAGTAAATTAAATAACTGCACATTATTTTATACGAAACTTTTATATTTATTGGTCATACATTATACATTTCAACACCTTTCATGCGAAAAGCCGGGGTTGGAATCCCTGTAAATGTGAAAGAGCATTTCTGGTTTTCAACTCGACTCAGCTACCATTCGCCACTGTGCTCAAATTAATGGCTTAATTAATAATTATATATTTTAATAAATGTATATAAACACATAAATAACACAAAATTTTAAAATAAAAAAGAAATAGAATTGTATCCATTGAAAATCTAAGACGTTTCTACGTGTTATGAGGCCTAGTACTATTTTCATATTTAAATTGTGTGTGGAATTCATTAAAATCAATTCTAATAACATGATGATGAATATTAAATGACCCCCTGTTCCAACATGTACCTATGGTATTGGCAGGCTTATTAGCCTAACAGTTAAACAGTTAGCGCTTGATAAAAAAATGTAAATACAGTTATAGATTTTAGGTAAGTTAAGTCTTCATTTCGATATCTAATTTATCAACAGCTTAATACTGTTATCTAATCCTCACATCCTTTAATATTTTACAACAAAATAAAATAATTTCAACAGTATTAGAACACATTTTTCGGGTAACACGAGTTTTGGTAAAATTAAATTAAAAATAAATTTCAAAATTAAGAAATCTGTCAAGCTCCTAAATTTGATTCGAATAAAAATTTCATTGGTCCTTTAATAACATAATAAGTTTTTTAATATTTTTGAGTTTTATTTTTCACAAACTTATTTTTAAGTTTGACAATATTTTGCAAAAAAAAATTTTATTTTAATATGATAATTTTTTGATAGGTATTACAATTTTAAAATGATTAAATATTCATTACATTTTATTTAGAACTCTACATACTTTTGTCATAGTTTTGGAAGTCCCAATGGCAAAGAAATTCTAGAAAACAGGATGTAGAAAGGGATTTAAATATTTTTTTAAAATTTTATATTGTAGTAAAATATGTCAAAAATATATTTTATGACAATCGAAATAAAGATATGCAAAATTTAGTTTTAGTGATATTGTTATTTAAGTCATCATACACTATTTTTAAATTTTATAATAAAAAATTTCAGGTATAAATGAATATATTCTTAATAATATTTTTTTAGTTTTGAATATGTGTTTCTATCAACTCTTATTTTAGTACTCAAGTACTGTGATAGCGAGTTGTAATTCATGCTAGTTATAACATAAAACTTTATTTTGCTGTCACTTGAATATATTATGAAAGATGTCATTATAAAATTTTTATATTATCAACATTTTGCATAAAAACTTTTTCAAATACCTGTACTTAGAAAGTCTATTAAGTTAAATCTAATATAGTTAAATCATATTTTAAAGTCATAATCATCGAAAGTCGAAATGCAAAAAAATTATAACTAGACGTATCCAGTATAACAAACCTATACTAAATTCTAATAGATGTAGTTTCCTTCTTATCTCGAGGACAGGCATATTTTTTATAAAAGTAAAAGATGAAACTTAGTTTGCATACTTAATTAATCAAAAGCTCGACTTTTGTTTTTTGAATCAAATTAAAGAAAGTAGGTATTCTAGATCTTTATTTTTATTAAATAACCAACTGTTAAATAAATTAATTGAGAAAAGTAAATTTTGAATTGTACACCATATCACTTATTCTCTAAACGTATAGCTGACATTATAGCCAAAGAATTACAGTTCATTTTATTTGTAGAAGTTTACTTAAAAAACTAATTATCTTATAAGAACCCCCAATTGTTAAAGAGGATATTTTTTTATTTCTTTTTCCACTCCTTTTTTCACTTTAAGGATTACTTTAAGGAGTTTAGGTATTCAACAAGTCTATTTAGGCCAGGCTTCATTTTCTTTAATTGTTATATTCACTAAGACGTTGATTACCTCGACTGTATCTATTTTATAAGATTATGAATACACAAATGTTAATTTTATGCACCATCAATTTTCTTACATAAGAGTTAATTTATATTAAATCTTATTTTATATTACGATATTAACTATTACGATAAAATTATACAATTTTACGACATTGTTTTTATCAAATATGATCTGATCTGATCGTGGTTTGAACCCCGAAACTTTCCACATGAAAGGCGATGTCCTTACCACTACGCCACTGGTCAGATGGAGGACCAATACTCCAAAAAATAAAAAATAAAAGTTACACTACAAGAGTTTTACGTTAAAAAACTTAATATTAAAATATTCTTGAAAAGAATTTAAATGAAATGATGGTATTTAACAAATTATAAACTGTTGCTATTAAGATTCAAATCTTAAGATACAAAATGGAAAGTAAACAAAAAAAATGAAAAGATTATTTCGCTTTCTTTGTACTTTTTAGAATGTCTAGACAATGAATACTATTTAGTCATTATAACTAATAATTTATGTTCGTTTTGTTTTTTTTTTGTACTAAAAACATACTTATATAAAAATTTGCCATTTTTTTTTCTTTTGCTCATTTTTATAAAAGTCATCTATTTCATAATGAAAATTATTACTATCAGTAAATCATTATAACAGAAGCTTTTTACATTGGTTTTATAATCTGCTTATAATCAGCTTCTAAACACAAAAAAAAAAAACCAAAAAGACTAAAAGAATTTGTAAATTTTTAGAAAAGGTTTGAAACTTAAAATACAATAAATTTTGTTTTTTTCCCTCCGTTTTAAGCCAATGGTCATGTTTACAAAGGCAAAATGAAGGACAAAAAAATGAAACTTTTAATAATTTATGATTCTATGGAATTCTTGTTTTTTTTTTCTGAATTCTGGCATTTATTGTTGAAATCTAAAAAAATGATATCTATAAACAAAAGACACATTTCTATAAATGTATCTGACAAAATATATATATTTAATTTCATAAAGATACTTTGTTTTGAAGTTTTTTTTACAAAAAAAAATTTATACTAGAGGGAAACGTAAAAAAGTTTTTATATATTATATTATTATATTGGTCACTAAAGGGCTATTCTAGAAGATTCCCGAAAAAAATTTTAAGCAGTAAATTATTCGGAAGCACATTTAAAAACTTATTTTAATACAATTTGTATTAAAACTACATGTCAAAAGTATAAATTTAAAATAAACGCCTATGGGTATGCAATTTCAATAAATTGATTTAACATAAGAAATTTCTTAGTTATTCAGTCAGAAACAGATTTAAATAATAAAATGATTAATCAACAAATGAAATTAAATTTATAGAAGACAGAAATTTAAAAAAAAAAAGAGAAGATAACCACAAAAGAAAATTATTAAAATTAGAATATGCTACTAAAAGATAAAATTAACGATTTTGACCAAAAGAAATGAGAAAAAATATTTTAATTTAAATTTTTCAAAAAGGTTTTCAAGAAAAAGTAAAATTTTAAGTGGAACACTCAAAAGTTTTAAAAAATTTTAATGGATTTTCATAAAAATAGCCAAGAAAAAATAAAGGACACACAAAGTTTTACTCTTTGCATTGTAGATTTGTTTTAAACTTAAAATTTTTGGACTAAAAAAGACTATCTCTTTTTTATATTTGTATTCAAAATATTGATTTTTATTTTTTAAATGAATGTTCCTTTTTTTTTATTTTCAAAGTTATTTAAATAAACCAAATATAGACATTTTTAGATTAAAAATATGGAAAATATTTGAAAAGAAAAACTTTTTACAAAAACAACAACTATTGTCTAATTTTTTTTTTGAAAAACCTTCTCTTACAACTTCAATAAAAACAAATATAAAGGGGTGTACTTTGTATTGAGTTAGGTTATTTTTAAAATATATATCTAGATGTGGTAAGTTTAAATTTGCCATCTGGGTTTGAACTGAAAACCCAAAAACTATTTAACGAAAACAATATTTGCTTTTACTACAATGAAAATAATTTGGGATTGATTTCAACAATAAATGTTTTTCGTTGAGGTTTTACATCAATTAATCATTAATTATTTTTAAATTTTAATGATTTGATATTCAATTATAATTTAAATAGGTATTTATTAATTTATTTATTAAAAATTAAATATTACATTTGATTTAGGTATATTACTAATACCATAAATTACTGAGACCATTATAGGGTAGGATAGAATTATTAGATTGTATTCCAGTACGTCATATTTATAACATTTATTTAATAATACAACACTATTATTGTAATCGATGGTAAGGAGAAATTGTAATGTAAATTTTTTGTTTCAGTAACTTTCCTTAAACAAAACTTACGATCAGTCGCACTCGAGCCGCACTTTTTTGATTGACACCCCATGTACTTAATCACGTGGTCCTTAAAAACATTTAATTTAGAAAATATAAATAAAATCATTTTCAAATTTCAATATTTATGGGAAAATTTAAACAGAATGATTCTAAAGTTTGCATCTTTCTAGGAAAATCAATACAAAATAATTCTCAAATTGCATATTTCAAGGCGTAATAATTTATTTTGATTAATATTTGAATTCAAATGATTTTTCATAACCATATAGGTACTTATTATATAAAAAAAATGTTTTATACAATAATATATCACAGAAAATTATTAATATAAACGGAAGAACGTCCTTTTTATTTTAAAAAAAATTAAAAACAAATAAAAATATGAAATTTTTAAATCACAATTCTAAATTATGATATCACTATTCTGAATTGTGAATCTCTTTTATTCTTTTATAATATCTATACTTATATTTCTTTTTCAGCATTTATCATTTAATTCATTTTTAATTATTTATTCAAAAAAATCGTAGTCGAATATTTTGTATTTTTATATTAAACAAAATTTTTTTGGACTTTTCAAATTTAAAAATCTGAAATTAATTTTTATTCTAACACTTTGGGCAATACTTATAAAATCCATTTTCCTGAAAATTCTGTTTAATGAAAAACATTTTGTTTTAATTAATTCGGAAAAAAAGCAAAATGAAAATTTTTAAAAATAAATAATTAAAAGAATTTTTTTTTGAACTGAAAACTTAATTAAAAACTTACAAAAGTTATGATATAAAAAATGAACATTTTAGAAAAAATTTAAATAATACAAAAAATAAACAATGTTTGTATTGTTATAAAATATTGTTATGTATTATAAATTTTTAATATTATTCGTTTTCAAAAATATAATAGATATAAATTTAACCAACTAATAAATCTGAATTAATAAAGGCTTCAGTTAGAAGTTTCAGCTTAAAAAATAAATTTATTCAATTTGAAGCATATGTAGTATGCCATTTCCAAATTCTTTCTCATAGGCCTCGTTTATTTTTAAACATATATAAAAATGCATGAAATGGGTTAATGTAAGTTTTCTATATTAATTATTTTAAGATTTTTTTTTAACATATTTTTTTTTTTACGGTCAATAAAAATTAGACCAAATCCAAAAATCATCAGCTCTTAAAGCCCTTCAAGCTTTTTATTTTAAAAAATTGTTTATCTGTGATAAGTGAAGTTTTAATATGGTTTGGTTGCAAAATGTTCGGAACTTAAAATATTTTTTAAAAATTGAAGGCATTACAACTATATAATCCCATCTTTTAAGGGGTCAGAAATTATAACTTTAATCTTCCAATTGAAATTTCCTTAAACTGTTTTAATTAATTCCGTGTATCTGTTATATCCACTGTTATCCTTATAACGACAAATATATGATCTTTAATTACAATTTTAACTATATCTCTGTTACACAATGCACGAATTTTCAGTTCAAACATTAAAATACATTCAAAGAATATTTTTTCTTACCAATATCAAATATTTTATTTTCGAATGACAAAATAAAAAACTTTAAATAAACAAATGACACCATAACCTTCAACAAATTTAAAGAAAAGAAAACAACAAAAAAAACAAAACAAAAAAAAAAAAAAATAAAAATGTCAAATTTGAATCAAAAACTTCCAGAATTAAAACTTTAAACGTGAAAAATTATTTTACATAAATAATTGCATCCCGTAAGAGATACTTCCTTTTAATTCATTCCTTCTGTTTTTTTTTGTTTTTTTTTCTATATTTTATATTTTGTTTTATTACGAAAAGTCAATCCAATTAATTCTGAAAAAATAAATAAAAAACAAAATATATATTCTATTTCGATAAATTCGTTACGGTACTTTTGACTTTGTTTCATCGTTCTTATTGCAAACGTTCATTTTTTATTTTTTCATTCTTTTTCTTATTTTTAATTTGGTTCTCAATAGAAGAATTCTCTCATATAGCTTAAGGTATACCAGATTATCTTTTGCATATATATATATATATATAATATATATAATATATAAAAATAATGTATATTATATAAATATTTATATAATAGTTGCCAGGGATAGCAAAGCAGACTGCACATAACAGTTTTCTTTTATTAGATTGCGACAAATACAAAGATATTACTGAAATACTCTCCTAAAAACTAAAAATAATCTCCTCCGTAGCCTAGGTGGTTAGAGCGCAACCTTGCAATCTAAACACTGTGGCAGTCCCGGGTTCGAATCCTGGTGGGAGATACCATATCCAGTAAAATTAATAATTATAATAAATTAATATATAATAAATTATAATATAATAATTCTATACCTAAAAATATAATAATAAATAATTAGTAACAAATAATATAAAAATATACCTATAATCGTGTTTCCAGCTATACTCTATAATCTAATAATTAATACTGAATAAACAATAACCTATACGTAATTGAACGACAATGTAATTGCAACTGTCATGGCAGTACGCACCTAACAACATGACACGGTTTCTCTACTTGACCGATAGATGACACTAGGGAAGAAATTAAGAAGCGACATCTTGTAGATAGATTACAGTAGACCAATCATTTACTTAATTGAAAAAGGAAAAAACGATTCGAAACACAAGGCAGAGCCTCGATAAGAAAAAGCAGATGGAGATGCCTAGTAGATATCCTATGCTCCCAAGAGGAGTAATAAGGACAAAAAAAAAAAAAAAAAAAAAAAAATAAAACTATCTTAAGTCATAAAGTTATATAAAAATCTCTAATGTCATTAATGACAATTCAATACACTATGGCAATACTTAGAATGTAGTTCGTGAATGACAGATTCTCTTGTTTAACTGGTTTTGTTTTTTTTTTTATTCTTTATTTTACAATTAGATATTGTCTAACAATTCAATATGGCTGACTTAAATATATGTTTTGCCAACAATGACATTTAAAGCAATATGTTTAACATTAGTGTTACCATCTACTTCCAATTTTTTATACTTAGTAAGAATACTTCTTAAAATTTAAATTCTATTTACATACTTGCTCAAGGCATATTTACATAATTGTTTAACTTTTGTTATATGATTTTTTCATTTAATATCTTTATTCGAAAGTTATTCAACACACCTCAAGTTAATTGTCAGGAGTCGTCACTGATATATCTGGATATTGTAGAAATATAAATATTATATTATGTAATAGATATGCATAGTATTTTCGAGGATTTTTTTTTTTTTTGTTTTTTGCAAATATATTAATGTTTAAAATATACATATATATATATATATATATTAAAATATTGTCTCTAATTGTATATATATATATTTAAATATAGGTTAAAAAAAAAAAAAAATTTATCCTCCTAAAGTCGAAAATTATTGCGATGAAAGATTCATCCATGCATGTAATACGTTCACTTTTTTGTCATAAATTTTCTTCCTGTCGTTCTCATTTAAAAAAAAAAAATATTCTTTTATTTCTTTCTCTTTCTTTAATTTTTTTTTGTTTTTTTTTTTTTTTTTAAATTATATTTTATTTATTTTTGTATGCATGTTTTTTAAAGAAAAATATATGATAATAAGTATATATGTATTTTATATATTATATATATATCTTTTCTTGGTGTCTTTTGTTGAATACTCATTTTTATATGGGAATATCTGAGAATAAAAGAAGTAAAAATCGATACGGAAACAGATACTTACTAAAGATTTTTTTTTTTTTTTTTTTTTTTAAATAAAATAACAAAAACAACAACAACCAAAACAACAAAAAGTGAATAGTGGAATAAATCGAAATTCTGACTTGACTAAAATAAAATCATTGTAGCATGATGTATAAAAACAGTTTTACTTTCTGCTGCTGTTCCTGTTTTTGTTTTTTTTTTTAATATTATCTTTCTCTTTCTTTTAAAGTTTTTGTTTTGCTTTTGTTTTATTTTAAAGGAGTGAAACTGTATTATAGTCGTCAAGTGACTGTCTGATCAGTCATATATTTAATTGGTTTTTATTTTTTAGATTTAATCCGGAATGACAAATCTTTTTTTTTATATTGTTTTAATATTATGCAATTTAAATTACTAAGTGGAAATTATTAAGATTGGCATAGTTGAGTGAAAATTTTTTTTTGGAGCATTAAAAAAATTTTTGAGTGAAATAGTGCGTACCGATGTTTATGATAATACCAAGGTTAGTTGCATAATTGTTGACAAAATGAGAGTGATATTTTAATAGTTTTATTTTAATAGTCAGTTAGATAAACTTAGTGCTTTAGAAAGAATATTAGGTCTAGCATATGGCTTTACAGCTCTTGCAAGCGACGGGGAGATTTAGGAACAGTCTATGCACTCATAATACAGTTTATTAATAGTCAACAACGAAAGGGATTTCTTTCTTAAACAAGGTTGAGGTGAACTCAAAACTTAAATACCGTGAGACGAACAAACAAAGACTTAATTAGTTGGATGAATTAAGTGCTAAAGAAAGAATATGAGGCCCTTCATATGTCTTTAAAGCTGGTTTACAGGATACGGTTAGTCTAAAATTATGGGCAATTTATGCTTATAAACTAGTTTAAGCAGATAATCAACGATGTGGGAGATTCTTTCTAGAACAAGTGTTGAAGTGCACCAACAATTTTAATACAGTGAGACTACCCCAACGCATAATAAGAAATTACCCCTTATAATAGTCATGACATTTCATATAACTCAAAACCATATAATTTTATATAAATTCATAACCATCATTCGTTATCATTTAGAAATCATTCGTCAAATCATTCTCAAGTCATAGTTATACGAAACGAAACGTACATATCATATAATATCTTACATACCAGTAAACTCAATTGAAGAGAAATTAAAATTAATCAAAACTAAAATTAAAAAGAAATTTAAAAATTTCAGAATCAGACATAAAAAGGTTAATACATAAATTTTTAATAATTAAATGTTTATATTTGACATTTTATGCGTATGTTTGATTATGTCTATTATAGTTAGAGTTATGATTTTGAATATCATATGTAATCATATCGAATATTTATTGAAAGGTCATGTGCTATCATAAGACTTGTAGTTAGGGATATTTTTGGGTTGATCATGTATCACATTATTAAAAATAATGAATTTAAACTCAATTTAACAAATTATATCAGCGGTTAAGCGATGGAAGTGGGACATGGAAATTTGTCAAAGATTAAAGGATTTCGTGGTTTGCAGGCAATCTTAAATTAACTGTAGACTGCTCAGAAACTTTATGCTAGCATATGTTCAAACTGTTATTAATCCATTGATAAAATTAATCTTCTATTACCATAATAACGTTATAAAATCAATTCAATTAAAAAATATATATATTAATTTAATTTGTTTTTTTTTTTTTTTAAATTTATGTATAAAATATTATATACATATATGAATTTTCAATTATGTCACATTTGTACAAATATTTTATCAAATATCGATATATATGTATGGATATATTTTTAAAATATATATAAACCATATTTTTATATATATGGATATATTTATTATTTATTTATATAATATAGTTATATAATATGGATGTTATATTGTAAGAAAATTGATTTAAAAGAAATGGTTCATGTTTTTTATTTATTAAATTCTTAAATTATGTTTCCAAAGTAATGTGAGGTTTTGAAATTTATAGATTTAACCTTTCTTAAGGGTTAAAAATCCTGGTACAAAGAAAAAAACAATGAATAACCTTTGAAATATAATATTGATTTGTTATAATTCATTTTAATACTGAACAAATTTATAATAACTTTTTACTCGAATATTGGTAATAAATTAATGTTTTTTGGCATAATTTCATAGACTTTAAAAAAAAGAATCATAGTAAGATTAGTTTAAAACTGAGATACTTAACTTTTTTTTAATTATTATCCAAACATACACAAAGAGATAAAGACTTATGCATAATTAATGCATACAACAATGGTGCATTCTCAGATCGGATATATAAGAATAGTAATGATAAGTTATCATTTCTACTCATTATTATTTTGCAATTTGATTTACAACAAAAAATCCAAAGTGAAAAATAAAATAGTAAAATTACCAATTAAAAAAAAAATAGAAGATCAGAATAATAAGACCATTAATTAATAATTTTTTAATTTAAAGTTAAGAAATATATATTATAGTACGTACTACTATCTACTGTCCTCATTATTTTGCAAAATGGTTAGAAATGAATTGTGAATCAATAATCATCAGCAATAACTTATTTTCAATTGTATTTTTATTTGTTTCAATATTTAAATAAATAATACAAAATTGCACTTGCATTTTAATTATGAATCTAGATAAAAAGTAACAACAATAAATATGAAGTGAATTGCCACAATTTGAAATATCAATAACAATAGTCTGAGTGCAAAAATTGAGATCAATTAATATATAATGAACTTCTATTATTATGATTTAATATTTTTTTTTTTGTTTTTTATTAAACTTATCCTTTAATGGTCTTATCCCTATTTTGGTTTTAGTAATATATATATATTTATATATATATATATATATATATTTTGAAAATGTATACATACAAATTTTAGAAAATTGTTCTGTCATAGTTTGATTTTGTAGATTGTAGACAATAGTTAAACTGCATATGTGCAATCCATCTGAAATTCTATAAATTTTATTAAAAAATTTAAAAATTCTAATTTTGATTCAATGGTTTTTTAGATTAAAATCTAAATAAGAACTGTATTTGTTTTAGGTTAAAAATTTTTAAAAAATGTTAATGATTGGCAGCTGTTATTGGTAGACAATACAAGTACAGTTCTTATTAATCCTATAAGTATGCAATTTTTATAGATAAACTAAGCTTTTAATATTATAATTCAAAATAATAAATAAATATTAGAGTAGAAGACGAGAGTTTTATGACGGATTTAAACTGAATAATAAAATGGGGGTGTCTGAATTTAAGCATGTAAAATATAATTCATTGCCAAGTTCAAAAGCTTTCCTTCAATTTTATAACATTAACCGTTATATAAATCATTAACTCATTAAAAAGATTTAGTAGGTATCGATACCTTGATGCGATTTCACTTAGTATGAGTCTAATACAGGTAAGCAAAATAATGTATTTCTATTTGGAATCTATTTTTGAGTCCTTATACATATGTATAAAAATTCATATTCCTAAATCAACAGATAGTTTCAATATATGATTTATTAGTTAAAAATATTGAATTAATGGATTGTTTAAAAGATATTGTCACTTGAGTGATTCAGTACATAATATATAGAAATGAATTATAGAGTTTCACTGTTTTACTGATATATCTCTGACGATTGAAAATTGTAAAGTAATCGAAAATTATTTTAAAATTTATTTTAAATATTTATTTATTTTTTTAAAAAAAAAAACTAATTAAGATATATAACATAGTAGACAAAATATAATTTATATAAGTATTATAGCCATTTATCAGATTGTAAATAAATTTTATTCATTTATAGGTATTGTGAATAAAAAAATATCTACAAATCAAACTGAAATTTAAAAAACAATTTTTTACAATTTAAAACAAGTGATGAAAAAAACTTAGGGTTTTTAAAAAAGCTAATTTTTAAAATTATATAGTGTTTCATACTGAGTTTAATGTTGGGAATATTTGCACTGGTGACTAAGTTACCGATTTATAAAATTGGGAAGTTTTAAAGTTCTAACAACCTTTCAATGGGGAAGGTTGCCAATTTTTTACCAAGCAAACTTATTTTCGAGGATCTAACACCACCTCACCTGGCCGAATTTTGCGTGTTTAGAAATTGAATTGTGACTTCCTCTTTTTGAAATTTTTCTTAGAGTTTTAAACTCTCCTTAAATTTAAAGCAAACCTTTAAAATATGTTAAAATATAATATTGGTCTTTAAATTTTGTATATCCCTAAAAAAAATTTTGACGGGTATTGAAGTTACAGGTGCTTAAAAATAGTTAAATTTAACTGACTGGTATTAAATTCTGAAGATCTAATTTCTGGCAAGTCTCTAACTTGAGCCGTTTAAAAGATGTGTGGGGTCAAAAATTTACCAAAAATAGAGTTTTGCATAACGATAAATTTTAGTGCGATATGGCAACCCTATAAATTTTCCATGCAAAAACTTATAAAGCTTATAAAAGCAGCTATCTTTTACCGTTTTCAGATTTTTCAGATCTTTATAGAACACTTGTTATAACAATTTATATATAAGGCTTTTTTTAACTTTGGAGTGCAGGAGTGCTGCTACTGCTTAACGTGTCGGGGTACAGAAAAAAGTTCCCCATTAAACAATTTCCATATAACTAAATCGGTAGTCAAAATTTCTTTTCTTTATTTCAAATGGTGAAAAAGTTTTTTTAAACACACAGATTGACAAATTGGACAGGTTGAAACTATTTATAAGTACATTTTTAAAAATTTTTTGACAGTTAATACACTTCCGAATGAAATGTGTTTTTAATGTTTTTTTTTTTTAATTTTTTATATTGTAGACTTTTAATTTATGATTTTAATTTCTAATTTTTTATTTTGTTTCTTTTTTTTTATTATAACCAATTTCAATTAAAACTCATACGTCATATACCGTTAGCACTAATACAATCACTTAAAATGTGTGAAGTAGTAGAAAAAAAAGCAATGGTTAAAAACCTGTTATAGTATTAAGTAGAATTATTTAATCCCAAAACTGTCATACATCATGATATTTCATTTTAATTTTTTTTTATAAAAAAAAATTATAAAAATTGTTTCTGCATTTTTTTTTTGTTATAAAATATAACGGTTGTTTTTTATGCGTTAAAAAAAACTGTTGATAGGTTTTGTTGGAGCATCTTTTTAATAATACTAGAAAATCTGGATAAATATTGTTGTTAACATTGTATAGTGTTGTGTTCTGTTATATGTTACCCCCAGAATAAGCTGTAAAGGTGCTGTTTATTTTATTTAAATTTCACGTTTATTTTTTATTTAAAATTTTGTGCAAATGCAAAAAAATAAACACACATACACAGACACACACCATTAAAAACACAGTCATGTGAAAAGTCATCGTACATCAAAATGAGTTGTTTTACATTTTATCCCGAATGAAATATTGTTTTGAATTGTATTAGTAAAAAATTGTTTTTTTTTTGATTTTTTTACCGTTATTTATTTTATTTTTGAGGAAAATTTTGCATAATCCGATTAAGGTACAAATAAAAATATAAAAAAAAAACAAAAACCAAATGTACATATGTAATATAATTTTTTTTTTATTGTGTTTTTTTTTTTATTTAAATAAAAATAAAATAAAATGTATTCGAATTTTAATGAGATTTTTAGTTTTTTTAGTTTATGATTTCTAAGAGCAAAATTTGCATAAAAACTCAAATAAAAAAAAAAAAAAATTTTGTGAAATAAACACAAAAGGACTTCTACTAAGAATTTATATAAGAGATTTTGTCCTTCGATGGAATTTAATTGGATTGTTTTTAATCAAAAAATATAAAAAAAAGCGTGGGAAAAATATGTAAAAAAAATTTATTTCATAAAAAAAAGCTTATCCGTTATTAACCGCTTATTATTAACATATTTCATACCCTGAAATTCGTTTTAGAATATTCTAGAACTTTAGTTATGGAATATTAGAAATTCATTGAATCAACAGTTGTAAATTTTTAATGTTGCACGAGGTAACATAAATCTTAGGAATAATGAAGTTAGGAATTATGATTTCGTAACAAAAGATTAGTAGAAACTTTCGGTGGAATTGTTTCAAGTTGAGAGAAAAGTTTATTTGAGACGTAACATTCCCCAAGTCTATTACAATCAAAGATAAACATCTGAGCAGATCAAACTATTTTTAAATTCAGAGTGAGGAAATCAACAAATCATGAAGTAGCTTTTGCACCAAAATAAGCTAGGGGATCCATCAAATTAGTTCAAAAAGTTGTTGTTTTGAAACAGGTTTGAGAGCATAAAAAGTAGAACATATTAACGAACACGTTTTGGTTAACTATTCCAACAATCCCAAAAAACCTTCACCATAATCACAAAATTATTTCAGACACCCATCCCTTTACCCAAATTGTACATTTGTATCAAAGGTCCTTTCCTAAAGTTTTATTCCAAACGTGTTATGTTAAAGTCGCACACTACCTGAAGAAACACCGACAGTTCCAATTTGTGACTTTGTAAGCTAGTCGTTCCCTTGTAAATGGAAACAAAAAATGAGGGGTAAATTATAGTTACAATCTAATGCATAATGCTGCATTTAGGAAGATTATGTTATTCGTAGATTAACCATTGGTTCGTGTGGCTAACTGCTCTTCTCTGTTACTAAATATTATAAAGCCTTCTCTTGTTTATCTTTTATATTATATAGTTTTAATTCTATTTTTTAATAAAATGAAGAGTGTGCAGGCTAACAAATTCTTACAGGTCAAAGATAAAAATTTAGAAATCCAAGTGATACTTTTTGAACAAGGTTTTTGAATATCACTTAAAAATATCTGATCATCTCTTATCTGAAGGAAATACAACTTAAGAACCTCTTTATAAAAATATCTCAAGATTAACTAATTTATAAATATAATTTTAATTAGAATTATATGAATACTCGTTTATTTCTAAATAAAACTCTTCTAAAAAATATTTTAAAAATAAATTTTTAACTTAATTTTGAAATTTGATTCTAATTAGAGATAATAATAAGCTTCTCTATAATACGTAACCTATAAAATTAGAATATATATATATATATACATAATCTTTAATAACGTTAACTATCATTTTATAAATTAGTGTATAATTTCCAGAAAATTATAATATTTAATTATAATTATAGGTAAAGTATAGATTTCAAAATTTCCTTTACCTAACCAAACAGAAAAACCAAATACAGCTCCTGTTATTTTTCTTTTTTTTCTTTTAATTTTTCCATTTAATTACATTGAAAAAATAAGAAAAATTTTATTATGTAAATTAAAAGTTATTTTAAATTCATAACCAATAAACCTTAGAGTTTTTTTTCTTAAACTTTTATGATTTTATGTTTTTTTTGTTTTTTTTTGTAACTTGTTATCTATTTATCTTCATAAAAATATAAATTTATTATTAATCCTTTTTATTACTTACAACAACAACAACAACAACAACAATCAGGACATTAACAAAAACAAAAAACATGAAAACCAACAACAACTATATAAATTATTAACATTTAACAACATTATCAACAACAACAGCAACAACAACAAATTTTACTTTAAAATTTAACGAAGGTTAATGCTTACAAAGTCAAAAGTTGTTTCTTGTGTACTCCTTGTAAAAAAAATTAATATTTTAAAAAATCATAAATATCAACTTTTTGTAACTTCTTTATTGCGTTGCTAATTACAAAATTTTTTTAAAAGGTTTACTTGAGTTTTGATTTTTAATATTTTTTTTTTTATCTAAAATGTTTATCAACGTTTAAATACTGATTCGCCGTCATATCGTGGGAGTGGAAATATTTGTAATGAAGTTTTTGAAAAATATTTTGATGGTGTAGTGTTATGTAAGAGATATTAGGTGTAGGAATAATTGTAAGAATATAGGAGGGAAGATTTGGGTTATCTTGAGACACTTAAAATATAGAAATATTATTGTATCCAATTATGTTAGTATGATTTTTAGAAATCTTTTATTAATCACAGAAAACCTCTACGCCGGGTAAGTATAGAAATTACTTATAAGTATAGCAATTAAAGACCTTGCTTAAAAACTAGGAAACATATTTGCATACTTTTAAGCGCCTTATATTTGTATTACTCTCTGTAGAGATTTGCTTTAGCATGATAACAAAATGAAAATTGATAAATGTGTTAGAATGTTAAACATTTTCACCACTGTGTTGTTTATATATGTATTTAAAATAAATATTTGCATAATTTTAGGCACCATATAATTTCAATATTCTTTAGATTAGTTTATAAATTATAACCTATTAGAAGCGTTATTCACACAAATTAAAATATAAATAATTACTTAGCCGTTGTGGCGTTTATATATTATATTATATGCATTAAAATAAATTTTTGCATACTTTTAGGCGCGATATTTTTCAGGAATCTTCAATTAGTTTAGATTTTTAGATTGCAACCTAATGAACGGGGTTTCTCATACAAATTAAAATACAAATCACTGTACTTACGATGACGGTAAACATTTTTACTATCATTTTATTAGTTTTTATTTTTAATTTTTCAACGTACGCTTCATCACAAGAAAAAAAATTTTCATTAATTTTCCTTATAAAAAAAAAAATATAAAAAGGGATTAAAATCTAAGGTAGGAAAAAATTAAAAGAAAAAATAAAAGTTTTTTTAATGTTTTATTAAAGAATGTTAAGTATTTAAGGATAATTTTATTTTTATTGCGAGAACAACTATTTTAATAATATTGAATTTACATTAAAAACGATTTAAAGATATACTCGTAATTTGTTTTATCGTTTCCTTTTATAACTTTGTTGTTTAAATATTTTGTGTTATTTTTTTTTTTTAAGTTAATATAAAATTAGTATTGATTTTGTATTAAAATAGATACTTTGTATAGTTTTAAAATACATTGCATTTAATCAGAATTAAAAATTTATTAAATTGTTTTTCAAACTATTTTGGTAAAATATGTTATTATTAATATGTTATTTTTAGTAATGCTCCCATGTACTTATAAAACTTATAAAGATTTCTTCAGAGTAATTAGAGACATCTTTATAATCCGATGTAATCGTTTTACCAATTCCAAAAAGAAAAACTTGAGGTTTTCTTATACATACAATTTTCAAATATTTATTTTAAAATTAAAATCTTTTAAGCTCCAAAACGGATTTAATTGGTATATAACAAGAAATATTGGATACTTTCTTGTTTTTTGAAAAAACTTTTAACATTTTAATAAATACGTACTTGAAAATTTTATTTTCAAGATCAAAATTAAACTTGAAAAAAGTAATATTAAAGTTAAAAATTTAATTAATTTTAATAAAAAAACAAAAATAAAAAAAAATTTTTTAATAAAAAAAAAAAAATGTTAAGCGAAGATAATTAAAATTAATTTATAATAAATTTTGTAAAATTTAAAGATAATTCTTTTTAATGAAAATTTAGAGTTATTTTAGTGGAAAATTTAAAGGTGTTTAAGAGATTAATTTTTCATGGGGGGTAGTGGGATTTTGAATCGCACGTTTTTAAAAATCTATACTAATTTGACCTAATAAATTTAAACTGTTTTTTTTTTTTTTTCAATGTAGCATTCAGTACAGTGATATAAATTAGCTAAACGTTTTCATTTACTAAAACCATTCATTTTGATAAACTTTAACATTTGTACAAAATGAAAATTGCTTTTCTTGGATAATTCAAGGTTAAAAGTTCTTACTTTGAGAAGCTATTACGGTTAATTTTGGAAATTATAATAAAATATAAAGCGTTTACAATAAGGAAGGATTACTGAGGTTTAGATAAAATCAGTTTAATAAAATTCCCCATATCTTTTCCTTAAGTAGTCAATGGTGAATAGCTTTAATAAAAATCTAATTTTTATCTTCTAGGAATGTACAAAAAAAAAAAAATCAGAAAATTTTAAATGTATGTAAGGTTTTTGAAAAATCCTTAAAATTTTAATGTACTCACCTGGCCAATTGAAGACATAGGCTTCAATACATTAAGTTTAGTGTAGAAATTGATTAAAACTTACTCATTTTTGGTCAATTGAAACGTGTGCTTCATTACATTAGATTTAGTGCAGAATTTGATTAAAAGTTACTCACTTTTGATGTCTAGAAATTATATCAATTATGTACTACTCAAGTTTGTTTAAGAGTTCTCCAACAAGGTTTTAGAGTTCCCAGAATCATTAAGTCAAAAGGGGAAGAATCTTTAAAAATTTTTCAAAACTCCTTTTTACGCAAACATATAGAGAGACTTTCACAAAGGATCTAAGAAATATTCAAAGATCGTCTATTAAAAAATTTAACAATTTTTGTTGTGCAATTTTAATTTGTTAAGAGCGATTTACATCTCAAAGTTTAATTGTCAAATAAGTTCAAAACTGTGCTAGAAACTTGACTTTTGTATATATTTTATAATTTCTATTGGAATTTAATGCAATGCAATTGAATGGAATATTTTATTTAACATTATATTAAAGATATGATGCTCTCTCACTTCTCCTTCTCTTTTATGAAATACTGAGGATACTGACACACTTACATTCCTTTCAATAATTTATAGATGCATAAGTTAAGAGAAAATTATAAATTTCATTAATTCTATTATACTAAAGGTTGGTAAACCACTGAAGAACTCCACAAAGGAACTCCAGACCTTTTGTTAAATGGTTTCTTAACCATAACTTCATTGTACATATAATCTATAAATAGATAAATTACTGTTTATAAACATTTGTTTCTAAATATTCTAAGCTAAAAATAAACATGACGTATATACATAAATTTTTTTTTATACTTTAAGCTTTCAAGAGCTTTGGGCATTGATAAGTAACACAAAAAAATAAAAAAAAAAATTAACTGTTCTAAATATTTTATTAAAGCAATATTGATATTCTCTCTCTATTCATAAATTTTAAAATTTTATATCTTCTGTCTCTATCACTATGCATTTTTTATGGGGCAAATTAACTTTTGTTCTTTTTTTTAAAATAAAAAAAAAAAAAAATAGTTTAAGAGTTTTTCTATATTGAAGTTAAATCAAAAACATTTTGTGCTAGTTAATTTTTTTGTAACCCTAATATACACATTCACATTTATATATATATATATATAAATACGTACATATATATTATATATTATATGAAGTTATAAAAGTGTAAAAATAGTCATTGAAATATTTTAATATTCAGTATAAACTATACGCCATCTTTAACATCCATTTTATTTTAAAATATATATATGTATATTACTTAATATCCATATATACATTACACATTATATATTAAATGTATATACGTATAATTTTTTGTCTTTTTAAAATTTACACGGTGATCCTTTATAACAACTTTAGTAAGAAAAATACAAAAAAAAAAGAATTAAGTAAGAAAGAGATAACAAGAGTGTATTTGAAGGATTTTTATTAGCAATAAAACGTTGACCTGAATATAATGAAGAAGTATACCATTAAATTTTTTTTTTATGTATATTTATATATTGTATATGAATGTGTTTTATATTTTTTAATATAAAATTTATGTATTTTATGTTAATTGTATTATTTAATACGTTGTCAAGTCGTTGTTGCCATATAGTTTCAAACTAAGAAAATGTATAAAATATAAATTATAGAAAAACTTAATTTAAAAAGTTTTTTTTTTTTTGCTGATTTTGCTAAAAAAATTTTTAAGAGTTAAGAAATAATAAGAATATTAGATAATATATGTGAAAATTATAATATATACTTATTATAATTTGTAATTCAATATATATTTTTTTAAAGGAGAATTGCAGAAGTTTCAAACACATTCTTATAAGACTTGCATATTAAGGTTTTTACTCGCACAATGTATATGTTTTTGTATGCAGAAGTCATGATTTTCATGTCACACTTAAATAGCAGTTTTAAAATTTCGAGATTAAACTATAAATAATCTAATTCGTTTGATTAAATATAAAGCTATTATGTTAGCGGCTACTGTTTATAGCTTATCTCACAAATTATTTTATATTCATTTTATATTATGACTAGCTAATACACGATACGAGTTACTGCTCCTTTTAATTAGATTTTAATTGAAGTTGATGTTGTTGGTAATTATTAACGCAAAATTTAGAATCGTTTTTCTATAGTTGTGCTCAAAAGGGTTAACAAATACTAAGTCTGTTAAAATAGTCAACTTCACTTTCAAACAGTAACACACATACAAAATTTGTTTTTGAGGCTTTTTTTCTGGTCAAAGCAGTATTTCGCTTTACAAATCGTAGCATAACACCAAAAACTTCCGAGTCTGTTAATAGAGTCTACTAAGCTCTCAACATCACGAAAACAAAATTTGAAGTCAATTGGTCAAACCGTTTTCATTTTAGAACAAAAAAGTTTTAAAACTTGCACCACAGCCCACACGTTAAATGTACAAAATCTACAGAGACGTTATAGCCGGCTAGTTTGAAGTTTTTGTGATGTTTCAAGGAGTAGAAGATAATTTTTGGTACAAAAAAAAACACTTAAATTTGTATAACAGTTATGGCTCGATCGACATCTACAAAAATAAATAAAAAAACAAAACACCTCCGGAGCCCCAATTGAACATACTTAAGTTGTAAAAAAAACTTTAAAAAGATGTTTTAAGCGTGATGAAGTTTCTAACAAACGTACTAACGATTTTATATATAAAAATATGAACTGCTGCTATTGAAAAGTTGCAAAAAAGCTCAAACTCAATTCGACATTAAACTGAAAATTTTTAGTACAATCAACTGTGAATCACTCAATGCATCACAAGATTCCCAAATTGAGGAAAACGATGAATTAAATATAAAGAATACAGCAAAATGTAATTAAAAATATGGAATTACCTTTTATGAAACTCATCATGTTTTGAAAAGTTGTTAGGTTCCATCACTTACCAAACTTGGTTATCTGCATCTAATTAGATCATTTTCAAATTAGCACTGAACTCTTGTGTGGCGTTAAATTGCTATGGCAATACCTCAATATCAGCATTATTGCCATCTTATATGTGTTTTATTATATTGTTCCCCAACAATATAAACAATGTTTTTGAAGATTTTTTTTTATTTTTAGTACTTTCTTTTAAAAAAGTTCGAAATTTTTAAACATTGGTTCTTTTAATATACGGTATGTAATATAATATAACCTAAAGTATCATAAAAAAAAACAACTTATTCTTTTAAAGCCAACTTGGAGGATGGCATATAGAAGAAAATAAATAAATACTATAAAAATTGGTATTATAACAATATAGTGGTTGATTTAAGAAATATATAACCTTTTTTTTTTATAAGGTTACCTACAGAATGGTATAAAATTACATTAATGTCTTTTTTTTTTTATGTTGTTTTTTTTTTTGTTTTAATGCTCTGTAACTGTAACAAACAATGAATTTTCGCGGATTTATTTGAACTCTTCAATAATATTAATGGGTGATAAAACAAAACAAAAAAGAAAGAGAAAGTATAAAAGTTTTTCTCCATCCTCTTCTATTCTTTTGTTTTGATTTTCCTTTCCAAATATAAAATATAAAAAAATATTATCACGAATCCTAAATATCGTTAAAATAAATATGACGCCATCTTAACAAAACGTTCAAGTGCTATGAATAAAATATAAAAATTTCTTTAATCTATTCTTTTTTTTGGTTTATATTCAATGCGTTTAGTGCTCAAAAAATGCTATTAGAAAACTTTAATAAAACAAAAAAAAACATCTACAAATTTATATTTGTTGGTCAATTAATTCTATATAAATTGATATAAAGTTATTTTTCATCATTTTTGTGTTGAAATTATGGTATCAATTGGTCTATTAACAATTTATGATCCGCTAAAGAATATTTTTAACAAAAATCACTTTTTTTTATTTTCTACTCAAACTAATTGAGACATTTTTGGATATAAAAAAAAAAAAAGATATTTTCAGAGGAATCTTAAATATTTTAGGGAATATAAAATAATTTATCGAAATTGGATGCTTCACTTTGATTTAGGAATTTATTAATTTCAGTTGGTATTTGTCGGTTAATAAATTTTCAAGTTAGAAAAAAATGCAACTGAAAATTGATAATAAAATTAAAATATTGAAATAAAAAATTAAAGAACTTCAAAATTTAGAATAGTTTTTTTACACCTTTCTCTTAACTGAACGTTTTTACTTTTTGTTAGAAGCATTTGATTAATGATAATTAACTTGATTCTATACAGATGATCAATAGATAGATGTCATGACTAATGATATGTATATATAGATATCTATCATACTGGACCTCGTATTTTTTAAGATCTTCATATTATTTTAATTTTCATGATAACAATTATGCAGGGTGTTCGGAACTCAAAGAATTTATTATAAAGAACAAACAAAATTTTCAAAGGGCAGTGGCTATTTTTTAGAGTTTCCGAGATAACTGCCTTCGATGTAATTTCGTAAAGTTTTCAAAATATAACAACATCTTCACCCTTGTATAACATAGAAGGTTCATTTAAATGGTAGTTAGCTGAAGTTTTGGGTTTTCATAATCACATCCAAACTTTTTTTACTTAACTTAAACTTGAAAAATATTGATATTTTTCACTGTTTTTATTAAATAACTGTAATTATTGCATAAGATCGGTTATTAATGTGCCAATTCCTCAGTTTCAATATAAGTTCTAACAATTTCAAATTAACAATTTGCTTTGCGGGATTCATAAACGTTGAAAACGCTTCAAAGGCAACGCTCCAAAACTAGTTTAGGACTAACCGACTTTCATGGTATAGATCTACAATTTATTTTAGAATTTTAACATCAATTTTTTTAATTCCCTTTTAATGAAATCTAATCTTTGCTCTTAAAATTCAGTTGTTTTTAAAAAATTAGCGCAAATATAGCCTTATACAAATATGTCAAAAACATAGTTTTAAAAAATCAAATTTCTAAAAAAACTCGAGTTAAAAGGACTCATCTTTAGCAATTGACCCAACATTTATAATCCGTAAGCATTTTGTAAGAATAAACCAATAATTATAAAAATCATCTCCATTAACTTATAATCTGTTTTTTTTTTCACATTTGTAGACTCCTTCATAAATCTTAATTTTTTTCTTAAAACAATCAGACTAATATAATTTATTAAAATGCTATTTTAATTCTTTTACCGACATTTTTAATTATAGCCATTTAACAATTTGCCTTTTAAATAACATTCATTTGGTTTTTTTTTATTATTAAATGATATTTATTAAATAATTAACAAAATGTCTGTAAATTTTTAATCTGAAAAAAATAATTATCCAGTTATAAAATTCGCGTAATTAAATTTTACAAATAAAAATTTAATACCAAAAACCTTCAAAACAGAAAAAATCAAAAAAAAAAAACGAAGGAATGAAGAAAATAATCAACGGATTACTATAAGACAAAATGATAGATTCATTTTTTTATCCATGAAATATTTTATAAAAGCAAACATTTTGTTAAACGTTGCTTTGCTTATAAGAATTATTGCAATTTTTTTGTTGATATAAGAAAATTATATGAAGCGAAAGTGCTCGTATTTTCAAAGTCTTTAAAACTTACAAAGAGTTTAGAAAATTTTCATCAATTAATTTAGCGTAAAATAATCTGTAAAATGTTAAATAATAAATTAGAATTTAAATGGATAGATGGCACGTTTATCATATAATTTACGATAATATATCTTCAGAATACAATAAATATGAAAATGTTTAAACAAATTTTTACAACATGTTAAATGTTGCTGAAGTTTTAATTAATACTTGGAAAAAATTTATTATAAAGTTGAAAAGTTTTTTTTTTTAAATATCTAACTAAATATAAAAGTAATTTATTTAAAAAAAAAAATTAAATTTGAAGGTTATCGTTTAAATCAATGAATGAAGATTTTTCAAAAACTCAGAATTTTTTAAGAGTGTAGAAAATGCAAAGTAGGTATTATAAAATTTTAAAAAATGAACGTTTCTCTTTAAAATGAAATTTTAATCAAAAACGTTATCTTTAATAAAAATTAAATCATACTTTTTAAAGCATTATTTAGTTTAATAATTTTATTTTATAAATTAATATACTTATATTGAGTTAGTATGCTTCTAAATTTCATTCTTTAAAACTTATTTAAAGTTCAAAATGAATTTTATTTCTCTTAAACAATGTAATATCTATACTTTCAAAATATTGCATACCTCTAGGGTATTTAATGATATCCTAAAAGCATACATATAAATGAAATCCATGCACTATTACCATATAAATGTCATTATTGTAATATTGTTGAAAGCTAAATATAAATTTTATATCTTTTAAGCAAAATTAAAACAACACTTTAAAAAAAATTGCATACCTCTAGGATATATATAGTCTCCAAAAAGTGCACCTCTATGAAATCATTGAAGTAACTTAAAACAATCTTCTATATGCGTTTTAAAAATATTAAATGCACTTATAGTACGTCCAATGCATAGCAGAATTTCATTTGTTCGGATAATGTTACCGTTATATACATATTAAATTTATACTTGATGTCGCACACCTCTATACTTGATATTAGAGTATATAGTATTTACTACACATATGCATATACAAATACTTTATTACATATTCGAATAATTTGCATTTAATTCTCTAGTAACATACATAAGGTCACAAACAGAATTTTAAATATGTCATTTAAACAATATGTATATAATATACAGAGCATGATATTTAAATAATCTATACATAATAATATGGTGCATAAAAATAGTTACTCTTTATGGAATTTAATATTATGTTAGGATTTTTATCAGAATACTGGTTTTTTCCACATAAAATTTTATCTTGACCAGTTCCATTTGATATAATTGAAACGTAGCAGTTATATTAAAAATTATTGGAAATATGCTTGGTTATGTCACAATAATTGAACACAGTTCTTGAAAATAGAAAAATATTAAGTTCCAAATATTTTTAAATTGCATAGAAAAGAAGCTTATTTTCAACTTGTACAGGTAGATTTCCAATAATTTTTTGAAAATATTTATAATAAAAGTAAATACATGGAAATTTTATAATATTTTACTAATATCTGTGGATTTTCTTTTGAAAAAAAGTAAAAAAAAAATATGTAATAATTTTTTTATTGGAAAACATAAAACGAAATAAATAAAGAAAATAGATCTTTTACACTTGAATTGAAGTCTTGCTTCAATAATAATTCATATTTTATATATTTTCTCTTTTATTGGAAATATTACAATATGGATGCATTTGAGTCATTCAAAAAGGAAAATCTTACAGATGGAAAATTTTTTTTCAGTCGTATTAACATAGTTCAAAGGGTTTACTAAGTTTGGAATTACGTTTATAACGCTGTAAGTGAGGAATGAGGAGTAGAAATAGATTTAAGTGAATGAATCGGATCGTAATTGAAAATTAAATCGATTTAGCTATGCATGTTCGTCAATATGTCCTCACGATAACTCAAAAAAATAATGGAGCTGGGATTCTAAAATATTAAAAAAATTCATATATTTATAAAGAAGCTGTCTTTGCTATTAAAATCCAACGAGATTGCTTTCCACAGAAATCCAGTGAGGTCTATATAACTTGCAGTGAAGCTGAATATTTCATATTTTATCAAAAGTTTACTTAACCGGACTATAGAAGGTTCCTTAGGATTGACACAATTTACTCTACACTCTTTTTCGTTTATTTTTTTCAAAATTTAAATTTTCTCTAATTCTACAGAAGAAAAAGAAATTGTAGATTTCCATTTATAAAAAAAAAAACTTGGAAATATAAATTTAGAAATGCATTACAAATACAAAAAAGGAAGTTATAGAATTGCAATTATTTTGTTGCACAATAAAATTGAATATCTTTAACCGGAAGATTAGTTAGTTACTTTTTATATGTAAAATATATTTTATATTTTAATTTTATTATTCCCAATAAAATATTTCTTCTTTTTTAATATTTTTACAATAGTTTAGAAATTATGATAAGAAAATATAAAATAAATTTGATTTACTGAGAAAAACTTAATTGTTATAATACACAGTCAATCGAATGGAAAATGTCAAAGTTTATCTAACTAAATGTATAGCTTGCAGCATTATAATATTATTTATTTAGTCGGATTAAATAATAAAATTAAATTTTTATTTTGAATAAAACCTCTGGGGCATAAGCACATCATTGAAATAATTGTGATTAAGATGCTGGGTAATATCTCCACTATTATTTAATGGACTAAAAAAGATTTTCAGATAATTGGTACAAGTTATCGATCTTTTTGACTAAAATAATTCAACTAGCTAAAATTCAACAAGCTGGCTAAAATGACTATAAGTTTAATCCTAAAACAATTAGATATCTTAGTTAGGGTCCATCACTTTTTCTGAATAAACGGAGCTAGTTAAGGTGAGATTAAGTCGAAAAGTTTAATTTTTACTTGTCTTAGTTGAATTGCCCAGATACTAAACTTACATCTTACATTTAAAGAATTAGTTATGTTACTCACCCACTCACCCTTTAACATGTAAGTCAAACACTATTTATTTATTACATTATAAGTTAAAATTTAATAATTAAAATCCGATTTAATAATTTTACAATTTACTCCTTATTCTTTTCAGGTTTGGACTACAAGTGTAGTACAGTTTTGATTAAAACTGTCTACAAGCTTTTATTTTAACTTGGATATGCTGATTCTACATTATTACATTTTTTTGTTATATTATGATTCTACAGTAAATACAAATACTATGTATGTATTCAATTAGAATGGAAATATTAAAAGTACATTTGTGTATTAATTCATTTAGAATTTAAATATAAAAACGGCGCCGTGAAATAACGCTATACGAAACAAAGCCTAATGGCATTATTTCGCTATTGAAAGAGAAATAAAACCATATCGCACATTTTTTCGCGTATGGCTTTATTTCCAATTCAAATGCGAAATAAAACCGTATAGTAAAATTGATACAAATTCTGGTTTTATAGTAAAGAAAGTGAAAAAAAAGTAGAAATTAATAAATAAGTGTAATTAGCAAGTTTCTAAAATTTTTAATAAACTGGAATAAAATATGTTAAAAAATATTATATTTTTATTACGAAGGCTGCCACCGCCGAACCCCCGCTAAATCAATTATTGAAGCTAGATAAATAAATAAAAAGTAAAAGATAGCAATCACAATTTTGAATCCTACTCGAAATCCCTCCTGATTCAGAATTTCACATATACATATACATATATAAATATTCTGAAAAAAGCGTATAACATTTATTTTGAATCCAATTCCAAAACTCCTTTATAAACTATTTCAATAACAAAGTGATTAAAATAGTGGAAGTTGCCGCTTCCCAACTCCCGCTAAACATATATTGAAACACTGATATTATACTGAAATATTGAATTTGTATTGTATAAATATTGAACCAATATTGTAAAAACAACCCCCAAAAATTAAATTTTTCTAAATAATATATATCTAAACAAAAAAGTAATGAATTTGGATTTTTTTTTTTTGGATTTTAAGCGTAATCCGTTGGAGATTTTAGGTTTGGATTCAAAAGAAGGGAAATACGCCTTTTACAGAATATTTATGGCTTTATTTCGCAATTTTATGAAAAAAAAACCATACGACAAAAAATTGACGATATGGCTTTATTTCTCATTCAATAGCAATTCATAATGGCTTTATTTCGTATGGCGTTATTTCACGGCACCTATAAAAACAATGCGTGTTAAATAAGCTGATTATGTTACACTTGTGATTATAAGTTTATGGTTTAATAAAAAGTACAGTTATGTAGGAATTTATCAGTAGTTTAATTTATTAGTTGAGTACAGGGTACATAACTAATTTTTCAGCGGACTATTGCACCAATCACTTAACACTTATCAAATAATTAAAAAATTATATTTTTTTGGTAAGTGAATAATTTTTAATAATCAAAATTCTATTGAATTATTATAAAATGTGGTTCTAATGCAATAAAAACTTATCAAAAAAATGTTTATTTGATTATTAAGAAACAGGAGGTGCAAAAACCTATATGTATACTTAATAATAATTAGAAATAAAAAATAAAACAATAATTAATTATACACATGATCATTGATTTGATTTTACACCATAAGGTTGACCTGATTTACAAACAAAAGAATTCTTTTAAATGACATACATATTATATACAAAATTAATAATTTATTTGTATAATACAAAATAATAACAAATTTAAATTTAATTTATTAATTTGAATTCAATTTTATTTACAACCATCTGATAATAACAATATAATAATATAATTGAAATTGGTAACAATTGTTTTTAAATAATAATAATATTAATAACTAATTAAAATAAAATTCTTTGAATAAATAAATATGTAATAAACAATAAAATTAAATAATATTATGTTATTAAGACAAATTGCATAATGTTTCAAATTGTTTACATACATATATACAATATATATATATATATTCATTATATCTATTAACGTTTATATATATATATATATACAATCTTTTCAAAATTGTTATCTTTATCATAAAACGATTATAATTTTATTTGAAAATGATTGAAGATAATTCAAATATGGTCACGTGTACATTTCAATTAAATTCCAATTATTTTTATATATAATTATTATTACATAAGAAATTAACTTTTTGTGCAATCACGTATGTAACATTATAATCAAACAAAAAAAAAATAGATGTATACATATTTTAAAATAAATTTGAATATAAAATGCATATAATGCATAATATGGTATAGTGAATTTAATTGCAAAATTTAAATATAAAATTGCATAATAGGCGAGATGACATACAATCCCGTGGGGATTTGTGACTCAAAAAATAAACCAATAAATCACAATAAACCATTTGACTTACATTGAGTCAAATCCAGAATAATTTGATTGACGAGGAGTGTACTTAAAGTCCCTAAAAAATTAGACATAACTCCCCATTATATTTTCAAACATATCTGAATAAGTTTAGTATTTTTGAAATAAATAAAACTGAAATTGTAAAGGTCAATTAGGACAAATTTAAATTTATTATTTTGAAAAAAATTTTGGAATTCTGATTATACCAAAATATATAAGTAGCTATTATATTAAACAATAGTATTGCTTATATTACGAGGCATTTAAAAGTTATACACATTGAAATTGACCTTTTTCCAAAATATTTATGAAATCCTTTATGAGAAATTTTGAATTAGAAGTGACTTCTAAGTTGGTTATAAAATTTGTGTTTTGTAAAGAGTAAAAACTCCCAGTTTTCAATATAATCTTCATCTTATATAGTTATAAAGTCTTCGTTGAACTTTGAGCCCAATAATTGTGGGTCATAATTCGCGAGAACTTTTAACTTCAGGACTATTGTCACCTGAAATATTATACATTATTGAAATATTTTGAATGTTCATAATTACTTTTCTTTGTGTAACTATTGTAATCAGTGGTTGATAATTTGTTCAAATCAACAATTACTATATCAAATAGATATTAAAAGATTGGGGCCATATATTACTGTTCCACAATTTAAAAGGAGTATTTTTATATATATGAAAAAATATATGTAATATAAAAATTTAATTTAAACTTATTTAACTTTATTTTTGAAATTTCTTAGTCAGTAGGCAAATTTTAAATAATTAAAGGAAAGCTAAATAAATTGGAAGGTTGACATTATTAAATGTTTTCATTTTTCATAGAGTTTTATTTAAAAAACTTTAAAAGTTTCTAGTTCTAAGCTCTTGCTTTAGAAAAATAAATTGTTTAATTCAAAGTGATTTGAATTGATTAAAAAATTTATTAAAATGACAAAAAACTTAAGATATCTTGCTCCTTTATTTAATTTATTTATTTAGAGTCTCCCTTTATTTATACTCTATACTCCTTCCATAAACAATGTGATAAGTTAGTGAATTAGATATATGATCTGGCCAGGGCCTCCTTCTATTATATTTGATTTGAATTATTTTCTTATTAAGTTATTGGAAATTTTGGTTTTATTTCATTTCTATTGGGTTCACAAAAACTGATACCATATCAAAAACCATCAAGCTTAATGTCTGTCGAGAAATGTGATTTTAAACTTCGGAAACTTTGAATATTTAAAAAAAAAAAACTTTGATTCTGCACTTAGAATTTAAAATTTTAAGGACTCAGGAACTAAAGATAAAAGTTTGAAAAATTAAATCGGATTTTCTAAACTACAAAGCGATTTATTATTAATGAAAATGTGTCCTTTGATTTTTCACAATTTTCAATGATAAACAACAGGAAAATTAAAATTAAATAAATAGTTAGCATTTAGTTTAGAATATTATATAAGGTTATTTTGAAATAGAACCCTCAAAAACCCTTGTTTTTTTTTACTCTATATCTTCTATATATCCTTGTATTTTATTCTTAGCGAAAAGGTGAGTAAATTGTATTTATCATAAATACTAGGAAAACTTGTATGTTTGTATGTAAGTATATAAACAAAATGTTTTACTTAATTTTAAATTTAATAGAATTTTTAGAAGTAGAAAAAACAAATAAGATTTTCCTCAAAGAAAAACAAAAAATTCAATGGTAAATAAATAAAATCCTTCTACTTTCACAAAAAAATTAAAAAAAAAAATGGAAAAACCAAAAGAAAATAAAAGAAAATTTTACATTTTAAAAATGAAGTATCTGTACAAAGAAAAATATAAACTTTGTGATATTTTATGCAAAGAAGTTTAGATACACAAAATTTACACAAGAATTAATGAAAAAAAAGAAAATAAAAAATCACAAAAAAAAAAAAATAAGATTTCCTTTTTGGAATTTTTTTCAAGAAATTTTTGTTTTTTTCCTTTACAATTTTCTTCAGTCTTAATTTTCACCAAAAAATTAATTTTCCTTTGGTTTTTCCTTTGATTTTTTTACACAATTTTCTCTTTATTTCTAAGAAAATCCAAATGATATTTTAAAAGAAAATGGAAAAAAGTGAAAAAAAAAGAAAATTAATCGACTGATTAAAAGAAAACACAGGAAAACCCTTTTCACATAAAATTACAAAAAAAAAAAACAAAACAAGAAAATCGAAAAAAAAACATAATATTGAAATAAAAAAAAAAAATTTTATTTTCTAAATTATAGTTTTATTTAAAAAGAAAGGGACAAAAAATAGAACAAAAGAAAAAAATAATCAACGGATTATAAAAAAATTTTACAACAACAAAAATATCTCAGGTGTAAACCTCATGATGTTTAACTAGGAAAACTTTTAAACACAGAATAATTTACTAGTGTATTTTATTTTTTTATTTTTATTTAATTTTTTTTTTTTTTACAAGGATTTTCTTTGTCATTTTTTTTTTTTTATTTTTTAAAATGAAATAATAAATATAATATAGAAATGTCAAGAGTAAAAACAACAACAAAAAGTAAATTGAGAAAAGGACAAATAATAAAAAAATAATAATAAAAACAAAAAAAATCAAAAAAAAAAAATAGGATAAAAGGTAAAATGAATAGTTCGTAGTTTATTTATGAATTTTTCCTAATGCTGATGTCCTGTGTTGTCCTTTTAATTTTAACTAGTAAATTTTTTACTTTTTTTCTATCTTTTTCGGTTTTTTTTTTTTATTGTTATTAATCTATTTGATGTTGTATTTTGTACTTGTATTTGTTTATCTATTATTATTATTATTGTTTTTTTTCGGTTTTCCTACATAAATATAATCTAGATTTTATTATGTAATAGTATACATCGTCCCTTTAGTATTGAAGTGGCGTATATGAAAAACTATAGTTTTGAGTTATGTGCATTTTAAAGATTTTTAAGAGAAAAGCCATTTTTTTAATGCTTCAGTTTTTGCAGATATTGAGTTAATTCAAAACGTTTAAACAAATTTACTTATATCAAGGTTATCGACATCAAATACTTTTTCTCATATCCATATATATTTCTTTTATTTTTGGACTTGAACGCACCCGAATGCTTCCTGGAATAGACACAATTCTACTTTTATTTATATTGTAATATTTTGTATTTGAGTTATATGGTATTCTATATCTGTGGATGAGTTATATTATTCAATTAAATTATTTGTTTATATTTTTGTATTAATGTCTTTTATATTTCAACTCCACAAGAACATTTTTTTTTACTATTTATACATGGTGTAAATTATTTTAATGACTTCATTATTAAAACTTTACTGGGTCTTGCAATAAAAATGTTCACAATAAAGCAAATATAACAATTTGGATAATTGTACTTATAGAATCAAGGGTTATAGTTGAAAAACGGCATATAATTATAATACGCCACTTTATTACCAGAGGAACAATATGTATTAAACAGTAGTTTTCAAACTTTGAAATAAATTTAAACTTCAAAAAATATTAAGAACGCTTCTAAGATTTAAAATTTATTGTAGTTTGAGAAAGTTTTTTTTTTATAGTTATATACCATTTTTACTTTAAGTGAAGAAGTTGAAAGTTTATGTGAAAAAACATTATATTTCAGGTATAGACAAATTTAAACTTTAAGTAAGTAAATAAATTTTACATAGAAATTTTGATTGTTTTCTTAAGTGAAAATATAAATAACGTTTTACTTAAACTGTAAAATTTTTTCGCATAAAGTGGTCATTTCTTCACTTAAAGTAAAAATTGTATAGCATAAGTTAAAGATGTAGTAATTGTTATTATAGTTGTTCTTGGATAAAACGTTTATGGGGCAAAGTATATTTAACTTCATTATTAAAATAATTTAATTCTACTTAGTTTGAAAACAAGAACCAAGTAACTTCATATTTGAACCCTACGTCTTATTTAATTCAAATAATATATTTTATATCAACTATGGCACATTCTTCTATTCATAGAAATGAAGTGAACGTAATCTGTTAATATTGAGCATATTTAAATAAACTTTATGATTGCAATACCGTTTACAGCCAAAATACCGAACTTTTTCAAATTCATGTGTTCATAACTTTGCGCAATATCTGGTTATACTAAATTGGGAGGCAAATATTAAAATTTAACTTTTATTAATCACAAAACATATTGCGAGTTGGGAGCTTTTTAAGTTAAAATAAAAAAAGTTGTTATAACAAATTGAAAATATGTAAAATTTTTTTGAGTTGAAGGAGATCCAGGATACGAAGATGTGTAACAGAAGATATAATGTGTAAATTATTTTGTTAAAGATGTTTTATTACAGTGTTTTTACTATATACTGCCGAAAATGATGCTTATATTAATTCCGTATATAATTGAGTTGAATTGATTATCTAAGACTATGTCCAACTAATGATAATTTCAAATTAATAATATAGAATCTTTTAAATTTTTAAAATATTTATTTCAGAAAATATACAGTTGGAGAATCACTTTTTTCATTTTATTTTACTTATTAATATAATAAAATATATTTTAAAATAATTTATAGAAAATTTTTATGTAATACATATTATATTAAAGATGTATTGTCCCTGAAGGGACAAAATCTTTCCAAGAATTTAAGATATAATATTATAAAATTTAATTTAAAATTTGTTTTTATTTTTCACTTTTAATGTTTTTTTTATGAAAAGCATGTGTGAAGCATGAGTTCACACATTGAGTTTAAATTTCTTTTTTAAATATTCTTAAAATAAAATTATATTTATTTCGTAATAATTGTCCTATTATATAATTTGGTTTTTCTATTACTGATAATATAAAATGGAGAATTAAAATAAACAAATTGAATAAGACAATGGGGTAATTTTCAATCAGATGTTCACCATAAACTCAGTTAGTTGTAATTCGCTTGAAATTAGCAGATTTTGTTCAACGTATAAGCAACGTTTAGTAGGATACGTGTAATATATGTTAAAATAATAAATTATTATATACTTATTCAAATATTGAATATATTCGGCATTTTGGACGTAAATAGCATTTTTTTTAATTAAAACAATGGGCATATTATATATGTACCTTTAGCTCCCGAAATAGTATGAGATATGAGAAAAATGATAATACTTAAATTGAAGCTGCTAAGAATAGATAAATTTGAAAATGAAATAAAGTTGATACATATAGCGGTATTTTATGCAAAAATTACAGTTATTTATTAAGAACAGTGAAAAATATCAATATTTTTTGAATATAGGTCCTTGTGTTGTGACTCTTCACCAATAAGAGATAATGAAAATTTTGGACATTAATAATCAAACCCATAGCTGCAGCTAGCTATTGACACTTAAATTATTCTTCATGTTGTAAATAATTAAAGATGTTAATGAAGGAATAGACCACAATCTCCATTACAATTTTTAGTTGGTTATAGTGTCACCAACCACTGAGTGCAGTATTTGTTCTTGAGTCGGGAAACCCTTTATACTCTTAAGTATATTATTACAAAACTAAAAAGCTTACACCCTGTAATAATTAAAACTTACTAATGGTAGATAATGCTTACAACTCGACAGATTTTACTGTAACTACTTTTTTTTGAATTTCAAAAAATTTTCTGAGAAATTCGATTATTTATATTATAATTCATATTATGTAAAAGTTTAAAAAGTTTGAAGTTTAGGAATCTATAAAAATTATTTTTAAAATTATAAAAGTGCTACACTTCAATTCCTACAATTTTGTAGACTATGAAATTTATAGAATCAGATTGCTTTCGTACTAATTATAATTTTTCTCCTTTCTCGTTTTGTTTTTCAAATTTCCCGAACCCTCGTTATATAAGTTATATCTTTAGTTGCGATGGAAAAAAAAATGATTTAAAATATTTTAATTTAAATTCACTTCTAATTTACATTTTATCCCACTGCTGAAGGTAAACATAAAGTGGAAAGTATAATTATTTAATTTGTTTACTGATTTTATGATTTGGTATTAGAAAGATTCAACAAAATAAAGAAAGAAGGAATCTAGGAAAGATTCATCAAAATAAATCAAAATCTTAAAGATAAAACTTACCTTGTATTGGTGCATAAATATTTAAATATAAACAATCCTCAGATTGATTTCGTAGATATGGCATTAAACGTTTTAAATATTCTAATCTGCCACGAGGCATACGCGCTAAAGCTGCTGTTTCATTTGCAATATCAGGAAGACGTTGCGGACATACTGGTCCAAATCTGAAAATAAAAAAAAACAGAATATAAAAAAATGAATTAAAAAAAATGACAAATTAATATTTACATAAAAAATAAAATAAATAATTTTTCAAATTATATTATTATTAAGTTATTAAAAATTCTATAAATATTTGAATAACAAAATTACTTTAATATTTATATTGCAATTATGATATTTATATTTATATTAAAAAATTTACAAAAAAAAAAATAATTATCCTCGGTTTATATTATTTCCATATTAATTTGTGGTTTCGGACCACTGAATAGATTAAAATGTTTATGTTTAAGCCAAAAAAAAAATTTAGCAATAAACCTCATAATAATTATAAAAAGGTTATGATTAACACTAATCGTACCATGGTGTGTTTAAACGCATTGCAATCGATACTTGTAAGATACCTGTTAAAAATAGATGTCCATGCCCATATAAACAAAATTGACTACAGTCAATATAGTGAGGACACAGATTTTTTTACGACTCGGGTATGTTGAAAATTAGGTATATTAAATGTAACCAATGGGGCTTCAAAACACGCTTTCCATACCCTGTCTAGCGCTTTAAAATATCATTTTTAATCATACGAATGATGTTGGACGAACAAAAACTAAAAAACTAGAATCATTCAAAGTCAAATATTTAATTTGATAATTGAACTAATGTCAGTTAAAATTTGATTTGGTTGTTAAAGGGTTAAAAATTTTAAACATAATTTTTTTAAAATAAAATAATAAAAAAATATTTAAATTATATTTTTGAATAAATTTAATGATAATTTATAAAAAAAAAACTTAATGTAACTACCTAGTTCTGTTTTATTATTATTTCAAAATTAGGCTTTCATTATTTAACTGATTTATTTTAGAAGTTTTGTAGGAACATTTAAATTAGTGTGATATAGAATACAACTCTGTTTTCAATTTCAAAAAAATTGATATCCCTTATTTAAGGACGATGAAATTGCTATGGTAAAGTTTCAAATACTAAATCTGAGTACTTTCTAATTCGGAAAAAATAAGACAAGGTTCTTACTTAAAGATCCCAGTTTTTATCCCGTCATCACATCTCCTGCAATTCACAATTTTCCTTAAGTAAGATCACAAATTTCCTTTCCTCTCCATTTTATTAATTTTAATCTTAATATGAATTGTCCATTTAAGCATTTCTAATATACCTAATATAGATTTATATTTAATCAACTACAGTGCGCAATAGAGCGCTACTGTTCATTGTTTTAAAAAAAATGTAAAATGTAAATTTTATTAATATTAATTTTTGTGAAAATTTCCCTTATATGAATTTGTAATATAAAAGAATTCTTTTTTAAGCAACTACAGTGCGCAACAGTGCGCGCTAGTTAACTCTCTTAATAAATAAAAAACGGATACGTTAATAAATTTAATCTTAAAATGTACTACGTATTTATTAATTTTTAATACAAAAAATTTATATTTCAGCAACTACAGTGCGCAACAGAGCGCTACCATTAAATTTTTTAAAAATGTGTAAAATATACATGTTATTAATTTTAATTTTTGGGAAAATTTACCATTCATTAATTTTCAATAAAAATGCAATGCAACTTCAGTGCGCAACAGTGCGCTACCTTTAAATGTTTTAAAAAAAACTTAAATTGGACATTTTAAATAACCTAATAGCATTTAATACTAAAACTTTTTAATTAAATTAAACTCTTTAAAAATTTCTGTGACTTGATATAAAATGATAAGACAGCCAAATAAACAAATTAAAACTAAATGATAGGAAATAATTAAAATATAAGAAACGAAACCAAATTTTATAAAAATATAATTAGTAATAAAACTCTTTTTAAAATAGGAAATTATTTGTTTAATATTCCCCAATTTGTTTTTATTATACATTAAATTAATTTGACTACATGAATTTTGAAATATATTTTTTAAAAATTTATTTTAAAGTTCATTTACAAAAGCATTATTTTTAATAGAATATGAAAAACTTCTAATTTCTATCATTTTTATTATTTCATAATTAATGCCATTTTTCTTTTTTAAATTTTTTTTTTGAAATAAAAATTTCTCAAAAATTTAAAAAAAATACTAAAAATAAATGAATAAATGTTCTCGATTCTTTATATAAAGTAGGTCTGAAAATATATACCAAATCCCAAGTACAAAAAAGATACAATAATTAATTAGTTAAAAAGAATATCTAAAATTGCATATAATTTGAATTTTTAAAATTTTCTAAAAATATTTTGATTGGAAAAAAAGAAAATTTTGGAAATTTCCTAAATTATTCTGATGAAATGCCTTTGAGCTTTAGTTTTTCTTTATTTCATATTTGAAATTTCCCCAGAAAAGGGAAGATGTACTCGTACCTACCTATTTAAAATTAAATTTTTTATTTGAAATTTTCTATTAAAATTATTCATTTAAAATTTTAAAAATAGTTCTTCACCTTGGTATATAATATCTATTAGAGTTTTTCCTTGAATTGAAATATTAGAGTGTAAGAGTATTTTCCAATTTTATCATCAGAGGAAAAAATTTTCTTTCTAATTAATTTGGAATTTTTTAAAAAAAAATTTGATAGAGTCATATTTTGCCTGCCGAGGCATTTTATATTTAAATTGATTTCTACAAGGAAATTAAATTTTTTATTATTAAGACTTTGTATATAATATACTTACTCTTATATACATATAATAATAATATACAATAACTTTTACATTTACAAATTTTAGATTTTCATCTGACACTTTTGTGCAAAACTATTTAGTAAAATTTTACTTCACTGTAAAATTATATTTAATTTTAAAATATTCATAAGTAAGTATCCTATAGATGTCAGAAAAAATTATAATTAATTGCATTTTAATTTGTTTTATTTTTAAATATTTAATTTTGAAAAAAAGTATATTAATTTTTTTTGGAATTCAGGTTTAAAAATGACTATTATTCTAGTTTTTAACAATTTTATTTTCTCTGAATAGTTTTTTTTTTTTGGTTTTTCCAAAAAATTTCCAATTTTAAAACAATAAATATTAAATTTTTATTTAAATGTACACATTTAATTGCCATTCTAATAAGTTTTTTTATATAAAAAATAAATTTTTAGGTTAGAATAAATTTTATTTAAAAAAAAAAATTAAATTTAAATATTTAAAGAGTAAATTATCTGTAAAAAAATAGTTTTGGTTATACATTATGTATAACTGCAGTTGTAGATATTTTTAAAAAATTTTAATTAGTTGGACAGAGAGTTGATAACAAAATGTATTAGACTTTAAAAAATAGTTGCATAAAAGGCGCTGGACGGAGCTGAGTTACCTCGACCAGTTCACAGGGAAGTTATTCGTTTATTAAGGGACTGAAGTATTGGAGCAGAATCTACCTCTACTTTATAAAAGTTATATAGGAGGAAAGGATAAGTACTATCTTGGATTAGAGTTTAGAATGTTTGTTGCTTAACCGTTGGAATTTAATACAAGAGACTTTTGAAGTATTGATTTCTATAGGTTTGAGTTTGAAATCTCGGTTTAGTAAACTGTAAAACCTGTTTTCAACAAATTTTGTTTAGAGAATCTTGTTTTTAGAAAATCTCGTTTTTAAAAACCGTTTTCAGATAAACTAATTTTGAAATTCTTGTTTTTAGAAAATCTTGTTTTTAAAATCTCTTTTATTTATATTTTAGAAGAAGCTTATAATTTTGATTTTCTATCCAACTCTCAAATCCTTAAAGTGATATTTTTTAAAAAAGCGAAATTTTTCAATAAAAGAGATTTTATAAAAACGCGATTTTCCAATAAAAGATTTTTCAAAAAGGCAAGATTTGCTTAAAACAAGATTTCAACGGATATGGAACGCTCCCATTACTGTACCATGGATATTTCTTTATGGCTTCAAACTATCAGGAAAATCTCATTTTCTGTGACAACTGCTCAAATAAAAATAACTTCCTTCCACGTTACATGTGTTCCTACTATAACGAAGTTCAACTTCCCAATTTTCAATTATTAAAAAAAAACCTTTTCAAGTTCATTTAAAATTTCCCTTCCAAATCTTCATTTTATCCTATACTTTCCTTCAGGATCGCTTATTATATTTAATTAAATCCATATCAACATTTTACAAAGAAATTGAATGAAAATCTTTCATAGAAAATTGAAAGTTTTAATCCCCTTCTCATTATTTAAAGATTTTCCTTAATTAAAAATTGTCTTGGGTTTTTAACGATTTCCTCAAAGAATTTATTTAATTTTCCAATATTCACAATAATTCATTTCATTAAAATGAAAATTGAAATCCAAACTTAATAGCTTTGTGTAATTAATATTGTATTTGGGTACAAAAAAATTCTTTTAACAAATATGAAAATAAGTTTTTTATCAGAAAAAGATAATTTTCAAATAATTAAAAAACTGAATATGAAAATTAAATATATGTAATTAAATAAATCTTTAACCAGCCTAATTAAACATTAATATCAGATGAATGTATATAAATGGGATAATGTATGTACTTGAGGGATTTTTAATTTTCCAATAAAAATTTTTGAATAAAAGAAAATTAATAAATAAATTGATTTTAACAATGTATATAATGTAGTTGTATATAGATCGGAAAATTTATTTACTATAATTACCAATGGGAATAATTTATTTTAGTGGAAAAAATATACTTTACGATTTATTTTAAACAAAAGAATTTCAGATATAGCTAGTTATTGGTAAAATATTTTTATCATAATAAAATACATACATACATACATACATACGTGTATTTTATAGTAATTCAAAAAGTCATTTTATTCTATAAATAAAAAAAAATATTAAATAAACATTTTGGATTTAAAGGAAATTTTCATGAAAATTAATATAAAACGTGAAAGAGTGTAGTAGAGTAGACTGTGTCAACTCTGGGATACCCGTATAACTGTAATATAAATATTATATCATACGGTTAATTACTTTTGGCAAAATTTCAAACATACAGCTTTATTAGGTGTAGTGTAATGCTCATATAAAAGAAGGAGTTGTATGACAGCTACTCGATCCCTCTGCAGTAGACCAAACAAATTTTGCGTATGAGTATGATTTTGTAATTAAATGTCGGTTAATTCTTCTTTGAGAACTGGCAGTTTTTAAGTAACTGTTTAATCATACAATGAGAGTGTATTTCATATACATAACTGAATTTTTGTCATTTGCCAGTAGTGTCATTTACCGGTATTTTATGCAAATTTCCAATATTTTATTTTTCTCTATTTCATTTGATTCTAGACTGTATTGCACTTGATTGAGTTTCGGAATTTGAAGGTTTTTAACAGAGTAAATAAAAATTAGAGTACATGTATTCTTATAACTATACATTCAGGCAAATAAAAAACACAGAAATGAAATACGATCCAATGATTTCCTGTGATAATTAATTGTGATAATTACCAAAATATTTTTATGAAAAATTTAAAGTAAATCTGAAATTAGCCTTCTTGTTATAGTTTTGTTAGTTGTTAGAGGGGACTATTGTTTTTTTAAAATCCTGATTTTACAACCAATTCCAAATCTCCCCAAATTTAGTGTCTCACCCACACATATATATATAAATATTGTCTTGGGTCATCACCTTAATTATTTCATATAATTATAATATATTTTTTTAATAGCTTATTTGTTAATTAAAAAATTTTATATTTTTTAAATAAAATAATTATTATTTATTTTTAATTGAAAATAATAATTAAAATTAATTTAAAAATTTATCAATGAAATCATTAAATAGTTGATACATACAAATTTTAAATTAATATGAAATTTAATATTTATTCATATAATTAATTAATATTATATACCTAATAATTATTATATAAAATATTTTTTTTTAATTTTTTTAATTTAATTAATATTATATTATATTTAATTTAATAATAGAACAATAGAAGTCAGTCATTTAATAATGTACCATCAAATTCTAATTTTAATTTATATTATAGCTAATAATAAAAGTCAATATATAATAAAATTATTCAAAATATCTAAATATTTGTTGGAGATGTCAATATTAACATTTTATTTAATTTAAATATTTCATCATAAATTTAAAACTTTATTTTGGAATTCAAAATAATATCTTTGAATTTTAATTTGAAATGACATCCAAAAATTTTTTGTCCTTCAATTTTGTTTTATGTCATTATTATCATAAAGACATCCTTTTCTATAATTATTATTTATTCATTTTGTTGTTTTTTCCAAAATCTATCTTTAAGATACATTTTCTAGTTTCTTTAAATATTTTTATCAAATTCTTTTATTTTTAAATTTTTTCATTTTTTATTACTAAAATAAAAAAAATTTGTAAAAAGTTGGAAATAAAAAAAAACAAAATCATATGAATTTTAAACAATTTTTGGAAATTTTTATGGTCGTTTTTTTATTTAAAGTTCAAGATTGTTCATTAAATTTTCAGAAAATATTTATAATTCTGGTTAATTTTATATTTGAGATTCACGAAAATATAAACAATCAAAATAAAAAAATATATAATGAAAAAAAGAATATAAAAAATCAAAATTTTTATTGTTATGAATTTTTTTTCTGATGAAGTAGTGATTACAAAACAGGATAAAAGTACTCTATTTTTTAAATATTTTTTTGTAAAAAATTAAATATCTTTCAAATTCAAACTGCCAGATTCAATTCTAATTATTTGTAATTCTTATACTGAAAAAAAAATTTTGTCTCTTAAATACAGCTTAAAAGATTTTTTTAAGATTGAACCTTATTTATTAGAAACTTATAACCTTCTTTAATAATAGATTTTTAAAAATCCTATTATTTATTAATATTCTTATAACATATATTTCACATTGAGCAACTCTGTTATAAGTTCTATTCTTATAACAGCCTTATTTCAGTCTTACTAGCTCTTTTTCTTGCAATTTCTTAGCCCAGTGTGATATACTCTTATAAAAGTCTTGTATTGATTCTTGTAAGTGCTTTATAAGATCACGTCTTGAAAAATTATACTATAAGATTATTATAAAGTTTTAACCTTGTTGAAGGGGGTGATGAATAACTTCTGCATTTACATTTTCTTAGCCACAATGAATATCTATACTCTTAAAAAAGTCTTGTGATCATTCTGCATTTCCTACACTTTTAATTAATAAGTAAACTGTTTCCTATATAAAATTTTTCAAACCACCTAGTATATTACAAAGGGTAAATTGAGATTGAAGCCGTAGTTTTCCTATTTAATTTCGTTTAGTGGTTTTATGTACTTTAAAACTTTTAAAACTAAAAGTTGACTTAAAGGAGCTGTTATTAGCTAGAAGTTGTTCATAAATTTAATCATCGTATTATGAAAACTAGCCCTTATTTACATAAGGTATTCTGGAAGTTTATTTTATTTTTTTAATATCACTTTCTCTCAATCATATATTTGAAACCCGGTTTTTTAATCTCCTATTTGAATCTCAAGATATTCTTAATTCAGTGGCAAAAAATAGTCTTTTTGTTTTTCAAAAAAAAACAAATTTGTGTCTTAATTTTGTTTTTTTTTATCTTATTATTTTCTTTTTTTTTTTTATTTTTTGAACCCAAAAACAAATTTAGTACACCCTTTGCATAAATTTCCACGTTGATGGCATAACAATACAATACAAAAAAAAAAAAATTTAAATATTCAAAAGGAACTTACCACAAGAAAGGATTTAGGCTATCCCAAGTTAATAAAAATAAACAACCGTAAGCTTTCAAATGTTATTTTGTTTTTCTTTTCATTTTTGTTTTTTTTTTCTCTTTTTTCTTTTCTTATTTTTTTTTTTATTTTGTTTTTTTTATATTGGCTGATCTGTTTTCTTTCTCTCTTTTTTTTTATTCATTATTATTATTATACGTTTCTTTCCTTTTTTTTATGTCCTTACTTTTGTCATTATTATATTGAAAGAACATTTCCTTGATGGAAATAAGATGATGGAGCAGAAAAAAAAAATAGGATAAAACGAAAGGAAAATCATTAGTTATTTTAACGACAGTTACAAATCTATCAATATGAAAAATTGATTACGGTTTGATGACATTTTGAACATTTTTAAATAGTTTCGAAAGGGGTTAAGAGAACAGTTATAAGATTGGATGTAAGTGACAATATTGCGTACATATATGGGTATATAACCTAAAAAATTTAAAAAAAATTTGAAAAAAGATAACAGTGAAATTCAGATAAATTTAACTTTATTTTGTGGTTAAGATATTTTTTAAAAGAAGAACTTATATTATGTTTTCAAAATATATTAATATTTTTTTTCACTATCCCCTAAAGTTTAATATTCTCCTGCATTAGCCAAAATACCAAACTTCTGTTGCATATACTTATTTAATTTTTGTCGTTTTGAGAACTCAGTAATTCTTCTATGTTTAACGTTACTTCTATAATTTGATTTAAAACGGTGTAGATTTTGGTTCGCTTTCGTGCAACACAATAATTAGAGTAAAATTTTTACAGTTATTCTGGAAGATTTTCTATATTTTGCTACTTATATATTAGTTCGTTTGAAAATACTCAAGAATATTTCATTGTAAATTAAACTTAGTGTTATTTTATTTTTCTTAATTTATTATTTTAAATCTGACTGATAGCTCAGTGATTAGAGTGTCGGTTTTTTAATCAAATAGTCTAGGGTTCTAATCCTGGTCCGATATAAAAAATTACATATAATTACATATAATTTACAATTGATATCGTAATAGTTTATACTATAATAAAAAATAAATTTAATTGTCACACCTGAAAAGGAAAGACAGATCACTCACTTATCAAATTGAATGTTGTAGGAGACTGTACATAAATAAATTAATAAATATTAATTTTTAATGCTCATATAATGTTTAGTTCATCAGGCAATAAACTGTTAATCTAATATAAGTTATAAACAGTCATAAACACTTATCCTTGAAAAAAGTTCAATTTACTTATATTTTACTGTATTTATTTTTTTGGGAAAAATTCTCATTTATTTTAGCATAATATTAAACTCTTGCTTATGATATCTTATTTGGCTTTCTAGGAAATTATAATGCTACCATGAACCAATTATCGTCTTAATATTTATGTAAAAAGTAAAAAATATTTAAAAAAATTAAAAATTTTTTAATATAAGAAAAATAATTAATTTTAAAAGTATCTAAAATTTCCTTTAAAATAAATTTTATATAAAAATGTTATAATTTATTCATAATTTTTAATCAAATGGTTCATATTGTGTAAAAGTAACCTTGAAAAGAACCTACTAGTAATTATAAGAAATTACATTTAATATTATTGTACCAATTCATAAAAGTTTCTTTTAAAATTAAATAGATACAATTATCAGATAATTATTGAATTTGATCAGAAACAACACCCGGATATACGAAATATTTCGTAAATGTAATTAATGATGAGCTTTCAGATGTTAATTAAAAAAATAATCTAAAATTTTCATTTATATGAGCTAGATCTAATAATATAATTAATTACTAACCTGAGATTTTTCACTAAATTAGATGACTAGTTTTCAGAGCTGAAAACTGAATTAGATGCAAATGCGCTTAACTTTAAAAATCTAGTTATAAAAGTAAGACGTTTCACCTGACTAGCCTTTAACCATTAAGGTTTAGAAAATAAGGGTATTAAATACAAGACTTATAACAAAGGTAAAATATATTCTTTAGAATACTAATTAAATTTTATTACTATTATATAAAAAACAACCACAAGACCACTTGGAGTAATATAATAGGAACACTTAATATAGAAGATGTGATTGTGATTTGAACTAAGAAGGAGTAGAAGAATAATTTAAGCATAAAACACCTCTTGAAAAGTTATAAAAACGAGTTAAACTAAAAAGTAGGACATCTGTTGGTTGACATGCTAAACTATACAAAGTAGACACCTAGAACTTTAATTCAAGTTTAATTAAATATAGTACCACAAGCTCACTTTATACTAAAATGGATTACTACTGCAATTAAATTTACGATTAAACATTTAACATTTAGGAAAAAGAACTTTTATTTGCTGAAGAAAAAAATGATTTTCCTTTGAAGTTTTGTTGGGTTTTTCTTTTCCATTTTTTTCCCAATTCTTCGGCTAATTTTTAAATTTTATTTTCCTTTCATTTTTGTTTGGTTTTTCTTATTTTGTTCTTTTTTTTTTTTAAACGACCCGTCAATAAGATTATGTTTACTTTGACGATTAGTAACAAATTTGTTTAGATATTGATCAGGGAAATTAGAATAACTAAAAAGGAATATATATATATATATATATATATATATATATATATATGTATATAATAAAAAGTAAAATAAAATGACAAGAAAATTTTCGTTTTTTATACCCGTGCATACATATATGACATCGGGTATATTAGATTTGCTCCTCCGTTTGTAACGCATCGATCTAGACGAGCTAGATATAGTGTCAAGGGTACGTATCGGCTCAGAATCGAAAAATTAGTCGATCTAGCTATGTGTGTCTGTCCGTCCGTCCGTCCGTCCGTGTGTCAGCACGATAACTCAAAAACTAAAAGGGCTAGAGTCTTGAAATTCACACAAAGTCATTTTTAGACAATTTCTAGGTTCCCTATTGTTTTTGGTTAAAATCGGACCAAGGCTTCGGGGAGCTGCCATACAACTTTTTTGCACCAATATGAATTTCTTCAAAACTAATTATACTACGGGGATAAAAATTACACACGGTTAGTTTTATAATGACTCCGGCACTTATATGAAGTTTCAAAATGTTAGGGCCCCATTTTCGGGGGGCTGCCATACAACTTCTTTGCACTAATATGAATTTCTTCAAAACTAATTATACTACGCGGATGAAAATTACACACGGTTAGTTATATAATGAATCGAGCACTTATATGAAGTTTCAAAACGTTAGGGCCCCATTTTCGGGGGGCTGCCATACAACTTCTTTGCACCAATATGAATTTCTTCAAAACTAATTATACTACGGGGATAAAAATTACACACGGTTAGTTTTATAATGACTCCGGCACTTATATGCAGTTTCAAAATGTTAGGGCCCCATTTTCGGGGGGCTGCCATACAACTTATTTGCGCCAATATGAATTTCTTCAAAACTAATTATACTACGACGATAAAAATTACACACGGTTATTTATATAATGAATCGAGCACTTATATGAAGTTTCAAAATGTTACGGCCCCATTTTGGGGGCTGCCATACAAAGTTTTCGATTCAATAACTGCTAATCTAATGAAGCTACAAGGTTAAAATTAAAATTGGGCAGGTAAAGTAATAGGGCAAGTTAGTTGGCAAAGTTGGACATCACTCGGACCATCGGAATTTTAGGGTGGGCCATTTTTTTTTTTTTTTGTTTTTTTTTTTTTTTTTTTTTTTTAAGCTAAAGTTATGGGACAATGAATGAAAATTTTGTTTATTTTTTTGTGATTTTTTATTTTTTTTGTTAATTTTTTTTTTTTTTTTAATTTTTTTTTTTTTTTTTACGTCAAAATTATGGAGTAATGAGTTAAATGTATAAGGGAAGTATATTAAGGTTTAATTTATATACCATAGTGGGTACGCACGGGTATCTAAAAGTTGACAAGGGCAACTATAATCTTCCTCGTTTTTTATTCAATAGGAATGACAGAGCATAATAACGATTTATCTGAAGAAAAGCTAATTAAGTTCCGGAATTTTTATGGTATTTTTGGGGTTATTTTAATTTAATAAAATTTAAATATAGGTGATAGTGGTAATTTTGACTGCCTTTCTAGCTGTTGTCTATTTATTTGAAAAAGAGCATTCTGTATGGGAATTCATCAATTATTTTGCAAAGTTTAGAGAGAGAGTAAAATGTAATTTTGACATTAAGATCCAGAATATGGGACTAATTTCATATTAAATTACACTGAAAACTGTTTACTTCTAACCAATTGACTGCCACCGTTATCATGTTAGATAACTTTGGATTGCTGAATGAATAGCTGAATAATTAATGAAATTCTGAGTGATTGATGAATTGCTGAATAAATAATAAACTGCTTAATAATTAATAAATTGCTGAATGAGTGGCTAAATAAAGATTCGGATATATGCAAAGCTTATGGAGAGAGTCAAATGTAGTTTTTTCATTAAGATGCAGAGTATAGGACTAATTTCATAATAAGTTTAATTCATAAATGTTTGTTTTTAACCCATTGCTTACGACGGTTTCCAAATTTTATACCGATGGTTTACTGAATGATTAGCTGAATAATTAATGAAAGTGATAATCGATTTGCTGAATAAAGAGCTGAATAAATAATAACTGCTATATAATAAATGATTTGCTGAATTAGTGGCTGAATAAAGATTTAGATTTTGGAAATATCTCTATGAATATTCAAAATTTATATTTAAATTTGATAAAATGATTACTGTAACTACACTAACGGGTTAATTTTTTTTTCAACTTCTCCCCTTTTATAAGAAGAGTGAAACCCTGATAATATTATAATACAACAAAATTTGCACATTTAATTTGGAAGTTATTTAGACTTTCTTAAGAAAAAAGGTAAGAAAAATAGGTCATAATTATTAAATTAATTTCAACAAAATAAGTACAAAAAAAAAATTTTGTTTTAAAAACTCTTAATTAGTTTAAAAGAAGTATTTGAAGAGATGTAACTAGAGTCAGTCAGTATATAAAATCTTAAATTACAATTGTACTTAATTAGGAAACACAAAAAAAAAAAACAAAATTGAAAAAAGGTAAATGAATAGGTATAGAAGTTTGATTTAATATTAATTAGTAGATAATTATATTTCATTGAATTATTTCTAATTGAAATATTCAATTATTTCTGATTAAAAAGATCGTTCCAGACATTTTGTAATTTAAGAACTTAAATTATAGAATTTTTAATAATTTATTCTAGGAAAATTGACTTTATAAATATTTCTTACAATTTCTAAAAGCCTGGAATTGCTTAAAATCAGTTTTTTTGTAATAATCAGACAATTGAAGAAGTTTTTGGGGGAAACTTAAAATAATATTTCTCAAGAATTATTAAAAAAATAATGTGTGAAATAAATTAATTCGAAACATTATTAAACAATTAAATTTTTGTTTCATAGTTATTATAATTTTTTTTTTAATTCAAAAATGAAAAAAATTTACCGAATTAATTACTTTTAAATGCAACATTTTTATTAGTTCCTACAAAGGAAACTATGAAGTACAATAACTCGTTTAAAAAACAATACATTTGAGGGAAATAACGTTTTTATTACGTCCTCTACCTGAAAGAAACCCTGATTTAAAATTATTCTTTTAAAATTTGACACAATTAATACAACCTTACTTTATTAAAAAACTAATGCATTTTTCATATTTTTCTAATCTCATATTTCAAAGATTATTACGTTCACTTTTAATATACCAATTTCATATATAAATCATTTTTTTATTTTAAATAAAGGTGCGTGTACACCACCTACCACGATTTGATTGAGTTTGAATGTACAATAAATAGTTTTATAACTGATTTTATCAGATAAATCTAAAATTTAAAAATGTAGGTAATGCAACTGTATACCATTCATGCTTATCATTTAAACAGCTATTAAAATCGTTTTATTATTATTCTTAGAAATTCATTCAATTCATTCATTTTTTAAAATGTTGTATTTATTTTTTAAAATGCGCTCTCGTTTCGCTCAGTCCGTCTGTGTGTTTAAGTGTCTTTAAATTTTCTATACCGTTTAAAAAAAAAAAATAAACTTTTTACTAGATCAAATAAGTTGGGTCTGATATCTCTATTTAGTAAATCTAGTTTTCACAAAATCTCGTTTTTAGAAAATCTCGTTTTGGAAAATCTTGTTTTTGGAAAATCTCGTTTTAGACAATCTTGTTTTTAGAAAATCCCTTTTTTTTAAATTCTGGAAAAAGCTGATAATTCTTGTTTTGTATTCAACTCAAAAATCCTTAAAAACCAGATTTTTCAATTAAAAAAGAGATTTTCTTAACAAGCGAGATTTTTCATTAAAAAACGAGATTTAAAAAAAAAAATTTACTAAACCGAGATTATTGAACGCTCCCGATTAAGATAACACAAAGAAATTAATTTCTAGAAAAATTTTTTCCATCTATTTTGGAGTTAAAACCCCCGAAGTTCAAGAATGCCGTATATTTAAATTTTTTTAACACCAGTTTCTTCACCTTCGAATCCCGGAACACCAAATGACAGCTGTTCTTATAAGTTTTATAAATTAATTCATAGTTTTGACGTACGGTACTTTAATTTACTGTTACGCGACACTCGGTTTTTGTAACAGTTTTAACCTCTTCTATCTTTTAAATAGTTAAGACTAGAAACTTGAAATTTTGGAAAGAGTAAGATCTTTGAAAATAAGTATGAGTCACAAAACAAATATTTTAATATTAATTGCTCTTTGGAATCTAAGGGGTTAAAATTTGAAGATTCACTTTTATGTAACATAAATAATATTGTAAAAAAATTATATCCGTACTAAATGAATATTTGATGGTGATGTATGTATATGTGTGTGCATGTAGGAAATGTGCTTCTTCATAATACCTTGGCAATTTTCAATTTCTTATTTAAAATATCTTTTCTCCAATAATAATAGGTTACAGAAAAATTTATTTTTACTTCTTTAAAATTACATAGTTCTTAATGGCAAATAATAATAATTATAATGAAATATTAATACCCATTATATTTTAAATATATATTAATAGTAATAATAATAAATAATATATATATATATATATACATAGAATTGTAAAAACAATAATTATAATTATTTATAAAATGTAGGTAGGTACTAAATAGATTCAATGAAAGTGTTTTTATATACTGACTGTTACTACCACTCATTTAAATATTTAAATACAACTGTATAATATTGTGGTATACAATAAAATAATAATAATAACAGTAAAACAAATTTCAGTTCCGTTTCCTGTAATTTCAAATTTAATAATTATTTTTTGCATGATTTGTTTTTTCGATTCAATTTTTTTTTATTTTAATATTAAAAGAAAAGTAAAAGAAATTATTTAATTCTACACCTTTAATTACCATAAAACAATGAACTATATTTTTCTCTTACCCTATATAAATATTATTTTGGATTAAGTCAAAATTAAAGTTAATGAAGGAATAAATTTTTTTTTTTTTTTTTTTTTTAACAATTTTACTTCTAGGGTAGATTTAAAGATTTTTGATCGCGTGACTTTATTTCCTGAAATTGCATGCAATTTGTTTTTACTTTGGTTTTTGGTATCCGACAAAGTTACGCACAAAAGTTTTACAATAGTTCCTGTGTTTTAACTGTACAAATCACATAATTCATAATATTATTAAATTGTTTTACAATTGTGGAAATATTAATACAAATCAAAATGTTAGATTTAATTAATTTGTATGGTAATATAAAGTTTATTTGTACTTTAGAGCAACTATTAAATATTAATATTGAATTGTGTGAGACATTCAGTCAGAATTGTAATTGTGAATGAGAAACTTTGGATAAAGAGTGTTAAAAAGTTGGAAAAGGTTTTGGATTTATGGGGTTGGCTTGCAGATTAATTATCCCACTTTGTTCCAAAGGTGAAATAAATTTAAATCTTAAAATATTTGTCTTTGATAAGCTTTTCTTTAATATTTTATGATAGCATAGGCACAATTGCATTAATCACATTCTACATACCACTAATCAGGTAATCTAATAAATTTTTATCAATCCGAAGAACTTTTGCTAAAATTAATAACGAGTTTAAACGTCAGGGTGCTATAGGCTGTAGGCTTAGCCCTAAATAAAAATACTTTCTTTAAGGACATTGAGAATCTATTAGTGATTTTTAGTCATTTTTTTTTGGGTTCTTATCGAAATCTTGTTTTTCCAAATCCCGTAAATCGAAATCCCGCCATAACAAAACAGAGGAAAATTTTAGAAAAAGTGGGTATCAAAATATCAGATAAGCTACAATTTTCAGTATTTAAAAAAATATTTGGAAAATGGTAAAATATTTAAAAAAATGGATTTTAGAATTTCAATGAAAGATTGAATTGAATTGAAAGAATTTGAATTGTTAGGTTTTTTTAAATGTTGGAATTATTCAATGTCGGAATTCAGTGTCATAATTTTTTAAATTCAAATTTTGAAATGGCGGGGTTTTAATTGACATGATTTTGATATGGCGTGATTTGGATTTAGGGCATTTGAAAGAACAGGATTTCGATACGAACCCATTTTTTTTTAATCCAACAGCTTTATCAATTTGATTTCATAAGTTATTGAACTTAAATTAATATGATCAATGTGTCTTAGTTCTAAAATAGTTAACTTATTACAGGAAGAGATCGTCTAAAAATCTATTTTACTAATTAAAGAATATCAGGAAATGTAGAACAATTATAAAACTAGAATCCTCAATGGAAAGAACTTTTTATACAATATAGACTTTTAATAATATTTTTAAAATTTACAATTTTTATAATTAGTAATTCCTTTTCAACTTCTTAAGGCTGCGCTTAAACTATGTTACCTAAGCCCAGCTTAAAGTATATATTTCTAAGTTTGATCTTTATAAGTAGCTATTATTCCACTGCAAGGACCTACTCAAAAGATCTGCAAGGATCTTTTATGAATTTCTTATTCTCCTAATCTGTGGATAACTATGAATTTGCGTAGGAGAAAACCACATCAAAAACCTTATTCTCATACTACTGTCCATAACATTTTTCTAAAAAATTTTATGATATTTCATTTGATTCAAAGATCTATCAAACTAAAAATAGAAATTAAAAAGAAACTTGCATGCAATATTTTTATCTCTTATATATTATACTTTGTTTCATTTGAAATTTTTTTACTTTTTTTTTTAAACAATGACTTTTATTTTTGATTCGTGTTAATTTTTTTTTTAAATTTATTTTTATACCTACTTTTTTATTTGTTATAAACTAATTTTCTAATTTTTTTTGCACCTGTGTTTTTTTTTTAAAGATTTAAAATTGCTTTTATAATAATTATTATTGTATATTTAAATCAAATGTAGAACTTTTCCTCTAAGAATAAACTTTGCACATGAATTGGAATAATATTTAATTCTATAAAAACTATACTTTGTAGAGGAAATTGTAAGTCATAATTTTCACATTTTTAATAATATGGAAATTAGCAAGGATATTTGTCTACTGTAATAATATGAAACTAACTGATAAAGGAAATGCAATAACGGTAATAAAAAATAATAATCACGAAATAGCTGTGTTTTTCATATATCACACAATTGTTTCTAGACGACCTACAAAAGTAAGGAGAAATTTTGCAAAAGAAGATTAATATAATTTTAAATTACTAAGAAAGAGTCAGTTTTTTTTCCTGTTACTTCACTTGGGTTTATAAGGTTTCATTCAAAGCTTTTCCTACTACTTCATTCCAGGATATTTCATATCTATTTAATTTATCCAGGACCGTTCTTCGTCATATTCTTCAGCGTCTACCTTTCGATCTGGATCCGACAACCGGAATGATGTGACTAAGGATACTTAAGTCGTCCTTAGTGTAAAACCAATCCACAGCCATTCCTATTGGGGATGTGCTTTACTCTTGGTTTTTCATTGCCTAGTGCTTTCAAGTCTGCTCCATAAAGGAAGAAGTATACTGAAGTCTGTTGTAGCACAGAATTGATAAACTGTTTTCTATATTATCTTAGTAGGAAATATTGTACTTCTTGATAAAGGAAACTAGTTGTGCATTCAAATAAACATAATTTTAAATATTCGCAGACTTGTGAACTTCTTTTATCAAACAAATAAAGATAGAGCTCTTTCTGATGACAACATAAAGGTAATAAACTTTTTTTTTACTGGCGCACCACTTAAATTACGGATCTGAAGGAATAATCTTTATATTTCATACTAGGTTATAGACTTTACTCTTTTACGTTACGTTTTACGTTACTCGTTCATTTTATACACACTATGCCTCACCCTGTTTTAAAATTAAGAAGAAAAATCTTCAATAAACATTTACTCTCTGTATCACCCTGTTTTTAAAAAAATTAATTAATTAATATTTTATTTCATACAATAATTTAAATTAGTTTATAATTATACTGTTATAAAAACTAACCTTAATTTTGAGCAAATTTCGAATGCTCCACTTTTTTTTTTAATAAAAAAATAAACTCATATTATTTTTTTAATTTGAAGGAAGCGATTTTTCAACTGTTACTAACGCATTTTACACACATATAAATGTGGAAAATAAAACACGTACAATTACATAAGTAAAAAAAAATAATTTGACTTTTTTTCCAGCTGAGAAACACGACATACGACAATCCAAGTGAAAGATCCTAAAAATTTTGGTTTTTTTCTTAGAAATATCATGTTGAACATGGAAATGAGTGAATTTTTGTGCGTGACCATTTTTTTTTTTGTTTTTCTAGCATTTAAGAAAATTACACAAGTCTGTTCTTTTTTACACAAATATATTTGAGGAAAACTTAACAGTGGGAAAATTATGATTTTAGGTTAGAAAATAACTTTTATCTCTTGCTGAGTGATAAGAAGTAAACAAAAAATGGAAGTGATGAAATTAAAATTAATATTGTTATTATTCAATTCATACACAATTCATAATTTTGTGAAGGTGGAGTTGCCATTTAAAAAAAATTTTAGGAAATGTGATAGCAGTATTGCAAAAAAATATTTGAGAATAAAGTATGGAAAAGTATTGGAGTATTAAGAGTATTATTATTTATAAAAGGATTCAGTATTAGGAGTAAGTTTTTCATATGGCTAGCAAACCGGATAAGTCTTGAAATTAAAAGATAATTCAGATCAGAATTGTCAAAAAAATAAGTAAAACAGTACTTAAGTACAGTTGTAGGTACAAACAATTATATGATACTCATTACTTTGGCAAGTACCATTATTACTTAAATTTCGGTACTTACAAAATTTCAGTATGAGTAAAAGAATCTAGGAAAAATACTTGTAATTTCCAGAAAATAATTAAATTTTGAGTTTGATTACTTTTGTAATTATTTTTTGATTCTTAAGAATTTTCGATTAATTAAGTACCAAAAATACTTAGGTATCAAGAAGAAGTCAATTTTTTTCCAAGTATTACAGTATTTTGCAAAACATGTTCATTCATAATGTCCAATACAGTTCCATAAGGATTTATAATAAAGAGATTCAACATTATATGAATTGATTTGAAAATTTTTTAGGTTTGAATTGAAATGATTTATGATTTTCAATTCTAGTAGTATCAGGTAATGAAAATGATAATTCCATAGTCCTTGAAATACACAGATTTGATCAAGATATTGGTTAGATACTAACTCTTCTGAAATCTTGGGGTGAAAAGAGTTGGGATGGGTTTAAATCTATGAGATAGGTTTAAACTAATGATAATTAAATAAATTAATAATGGCAGGTTTGAAACTTGCGAAGTAATTGTTTATTACCTTTATTACAAAATACAGAGGAACAGACATTTAAAAAAATTAAACTACTCAATAAAGTTTCACTAATAAGTTTCTGTGAAATTTTATATAAATATTTGCATGACTAAAATACTTACGTTATTTTCATTCTTCCAGAACTTTAATAAAAATAATAAAATTGAATTTGAATTAAATAAATTTTAATAGAAAATGTAATTTATAATCAAACTTAACATTCCAAGTACTGATACTAAAATCGCTTTGATTTTAATTTAACAAATAACTCTGTATGAAATGGTTTCCAGAATTAATTAAATTAAAAGTTTTGATTTTATTTAAATTTCATTATTTGGAATTATAAATGTACAAATGAATTAAATAAAAAAATAATTATCAAATGGATTTCCAAGTAAATATCTTGATTAATATGATATCTCATTTTATATAATATATAATTTAATTTTTAGCATGTATTTTATTTTATTTTATATAAACCCTTTTAATTTCGAAATTAAGCTTAAAGTTGGAGAAAATAAATATTATTTTAGGTAAAGATAAAAATAATTTCAAATAATGTACAACAAAGTAATATTTAATAAGAACACAATTAATATAATTATAAAGTAAACGAAGTTTTTATGAATATACCAAGTTATGTGTTATAAAGTTTCTGTTAGAAAATATAAATAAATTCTGACATTATAGAGGAATCTTTAATTTACTATAGCAGTTAAATTCAAATATCGGATTCTCTTGTAGCTTTAAACAAAAATAAAATACTAAATCACCAATCCCATTTAAAAGCCATCCAATTTGCTGAAACTGTAAATCAGAGATGTAAAAAATTTAAATTTCAACTAAACTTATCGTTTAACTCGAATTTTTAGTTGGCTCAACTGTAATTCCACTCCCATTTGAGGCCTGCCCAAGTTTGAGGCGGCTTAACCTGTGAGCGCATTGTATCACTCTTAGTCTGAATAAATCAAAAAAGAGGTGCGCGTGAGTTGAGTTTCGCATTTGAGTTCACTCATTTATAACTCTGATTTGTATAAAAATTTTTTTTGTGAGTTATAAGTTATGAATTCAAATATTTTGTTTTTTATTTTATTTTTTTCCCTAGTAAAACCAAATTAAACTCGTTTTTAAAGCCTTTAAAAGCGTTTTAGAGCAATTCTAGCTTTAATTCGTGATCACTACTAAAATTTCATAATTTTAGTCTTTCAAAACTTTGGTTAAAGTTATATTATAAAATTTATAATAATTTACTGATCCATCCATGTAAAAATACGCTTGTACATATAATTAAATTTAAAACTATTTTTTTTTCACTAGAGATTCCCGTGTTGAAAAATCTCTTTTGACTATATTACTAAGATTTAAATGACAGTTTTGATGGTAAAAGAGATTTTTACGACAGCAACGTTTTTCTCTTAAAAAACTTCTTTGAAATTTTTTTTTTTATTAAAATTATTTATTATTATTTAAAAATTTAAAAGAATCTAAGAGCTTTAAATTCATTACTTCAATATTACAATTGTTTGACTTGTTATAATATAAAACGTTATTATTGTGACATCTTTAGAAATTCATTCACAATATTTTCATTCTAATACAATTTTTATAATAATTTCTTGGTACAGAAAGTCACCTTTAATATTAAGTTAATTTTGAAATAATTGTTTAATTGAGCTTAAATAATGAAATATATTTATCTGTTGAGACTATCTGTTTAAACTAATCGAGTTGAAATAAAAAAAAAAATAAATAAATTTTTATTACAAAAGCAATGACCCCTCTAAAAATATTTTCAAAATATTTGAAATAAAAATAACCTTTGGCTCTTTTGTGAAATATTCAGTGTTCCATAGATTTTTTAAAAAATTCATTCGTTTTCCACCTTTTATGTATATAATATAGACATATAATTAACATTATAAACGATCAATCATATTTCTTAGAATTTTAATATTTATATAAATTTATATTTTCTTATGAAAATGCTTGGCTGACTGATTGTATGTTAAATTTTTATATTTAGAAGTTTTTAATAATCTAATTGAATATTACAATTTGTAGCAGTGGCTGCTTTTTATATATTTAATCCCTAAAAGTATGCAATTTCGAGTATTAAAATTTATTCCCATAAATTCCCTGGCTAGGAGACTAATTTGTTATAATTTTGTAAGAAGAATGATAATTAGTTGCAGACGAAGTTTTACAAAACGAAATTACTGGAGTATTGGATGCTGTTCCAGTTATTTTGAATCCATACGATTAGTTAACTCTACTATGTCTTGGTTATTACTCTGCGTAAGGCTATGTCTGGTACATTTGTGGCTGTTCATATTTTCTAAACTTACGTTATGTCCCTTAGGGACTAATTTATGTACCAAAACTGATACTTATTATATTAAATTTATTATAACGCCGCAGTACAACTTTGTCTGAACTCCTATGTTTACTCCTAAGTAGATAAATAAGAGTAGTAGCTTTTTTAGAATATTTGTAATAAGGATTTCAAAATTTACATATAATATTTCTAAAGACATGTAAATTATGCTAGATAAAATATTTAGAAATGTGCTGTTTTACATGCCCATATTGAGGTTTTTAACTTATTATTCGCCTTAATATACATGTATCAATCATCGTGTACATTGATGTAATGAAATAATTTTCAAACCCCATTCTATTTATTATAAAGTGGGAAGTAAAAAAAAATACAACCTCCAACCATTTTTTTCCCCTAAATTTTAATTTTTTAAAATATTTATAAAAAACGATTTACAGATACATTCACCACCATTTAACGCATAATTTGCTTTAGGGGGCGAATTCAACTTCAAAAAGATAATATTTAAGACTTTTTGCCTATATTGTATATAATGAATAGAAAAATATACCATTAAAATAACTGAGGAAGAAATATATATATATACATATAGGTATATAAATATATTTGAATTTTTGGAAAAAAAATTATTACCGTTGTATATAAATAACGTTGTAATATTACTCTTATATCTATTATATGTACCCATCTATATATTTATAAATATTTATATATATATATGCATATATAAATGAAAATATATATAAGTAATTGTTGTTGTTCTTATCTATATTATTACCCAACTAACATTTATATTCTAATTAGTTTTCGCAGCTAAATTTTAGCTTTTACAACGTCATCCTAATGGACTAGAATAGCTACTTTGCAACTAATGCTAATTTACAAGTTTTCGAGTCATGAAAACGTAAGCGCAGCTAAAAATAAATTTAAATAGCTTTTGCAACTAATATGCTTTTTTACTAGCAAAGAAGTAATATACGCAATAGCGATTTACTGTAAAATGACAGCTAAATAGCTGTTAAAGTAATTTTGATTACCATAATGCTATTTGGCTTTTATTATTTTTTCAATAACAGCAAAATAGCTTTTTGGAAAACTTGTTTGTTACTCTAGCAAACTGGCAATAAGTAAAGTATTTTTACTTTAATTACCATATTGCATAATTTTGGCATTAGCTACAAAAAAGCAATATAGTCGAAATGACAGCTAAATAGCTGTTAAAGTAATTTTTATTTCCATAATGCTATTTGGCTTTTATTATTTTTTCAATAACAGCAAAATAGCTTTTTGGAAAACTTGTTTGTTACTCTAGCAAACTGGCAATAAGTAAAGTATTTTTACTTTAATTACCATATTGTATAATTTTGGCATTAGCTACAAAAATGGCAATATAGTCGAAATGACAGCTAAATAGCTGTTAAAGTAATTTTTATTTCCATAATGCTATTTGGCTTTTATTATTTTTTCAATAACAGCAAAATAGCTTTTTGGAAAACTTGTTTGTTACTTTAGCAAACTGGCAATAAGTAAAGTATTTTTACTTTAATTACCATATTGTATAATTTTGGCATTAGCTACAAAAATGGCAATATAGTCGAAATGACAGCAAAATAGCTGTTAAAGTAATTTTTATTACCATAATGCTATTTGGCTTTTATTATTTTTTCAATAACAGCAAAATAGCTTTTTGGAAAACTTATTTGTTACTCTAGTAAACTGGCAATAAGTAATGCTATTTGATTTAATGCTTTACAAAGCTAAATAGATATGAATGGAAAGCTGTCCTTTATACTTTAATGCCATTATAATGTCACCACGTGCATGCATAACTATTTAGCTTTGTACAAAGCTAAATAGATATGCAAGGAAAGCTATTTTGCTTTGTACAAAGCTAATTTTCTGTGAAATGTAATTGGTTGCTGCCACAGCTATTTTATTATCAACAAAGAATGTCAATTATTAATAAGATGTGCCACTGTCATTCACAAATATTAATGTATTTTGTGCACCAAACAAAACTTCATTAGTAAAATTAGGTAAATTATATGTATGTAAATATATGTATGCAAAACCTTTCTGTTATTAAAATTTCTGCAAGAGAGAAACAGAACGATATTTTTGCAATGCTCTTTCAAAACCACTATTTTTTTTTGTATTGGTATAATATAAAGTATAAATATATTTGAAAATGAATTGCAAAGTATTCCTTAATTTTTTTTATTTATTTAGGTACAAAGTGGCAAAAAGTAATAAAAAGTGTTTAAAATTGTTAATAATTTTTTTTAATTTTATTAAATTATATAATTAGATTTAGAATTCATAACCTAAAAAAAATTTTAATTAAAATGTGAAGAATTATTGATAAAAGAAGTATTGTAAAAGACATAAAAAAACATAATATAAAATCTAATTTTAATTTCTTATACCTTATATACCTATTTTACATTTTTAAATTATTTGTTTAAGTAATGTTTTTAAGATTTTAAATTAAGTATTCTAAAATAAAAAATATTTTTATATTAAAACGACAATTTAATTTAAATTTGTTTTATCTCGCTACTTTCGACACAATTTGCTCCATAGTGAGATTTCAAGTTTTTTGTTTTCATTTCATATAATAAAATCTTATTTCTATACCTAACCTACATATGTATTTCAATTTCGTTGTGTTTTTTTTTCTTTTTTAAATATTGCAAACCCAAAAATTGCTCACGTGTTGGAGTGGCTCATCTTATTACAATACCTAGATAATTTTTGATTACCAATTTTTTTTTTATACTCTTTTATTATATATGTATGTATATATATGATATTATGACCACGAGTATATTAAAATTGCTCCCCCGTTTGTAACGCATTGATCTAGATGAGCTAGATATAATGTCAAAAATACGTATCGGATCAGCTTCGAAAAGTATTTTAATCTAGCTATGTGTGTGTGTATTTTCTGTCTCTATACTGTGGTTAAGATTCAACCAAAATTTCGGATAGCTCTCGAACAACTAACATTTATAACTTAAATAAAAATTTAAATTTTTGCAGTACAACTTGTATACAACATGCAGTTATATGAATTTTTTGTTTGTTTATTTTTGCTTTTATTATTGCTGTGTTTGTTTTGTAGATATCTATCAATTTACGATTTCATATGATTCAAATGATGCGTAGTTTAAAAAATTTAAGATAAGCTAAAATTAACACAAATATTTTTTTTAAGTAAATAAATGGCTTGATAAATAATTTATATGTATTTATATAACATGTTTATTTGAAATTCTATGTATGTGCAGTTTGTATTTTAGATTGATACATAATAATCATTATGAATATGATGATTATTATGTATCTTGATAATCTTAACATATGAATATGATGTTTATTTTTTCAAGGTTTAAATTAAAAGATATAATATCAAAGACTATAAAATATAATTATACACTAACCACTTTTGTAAAGTTTCAAAATATTAAGGCTTCATTTTCGGCGAGCTGCCATACAAAGTTGTCAATTCGATATCTGGGAATCTTTTAAAGCTACGAAGTTAAAATTAAAATTGGGCTTGTAGGCCAAATATTTTTCTATGTTTTTTTTCTTTTGTTTTGTTTTTGTGGTTTTTTTTTAACAAAAATTATGGGGTGAGTGCTGATGACATACATTTTGCTTTACAAAATAGTTTTGATTAATTATGATACATCTTTTTCAATTTTTTCTTAATTTAATGTTTTACAACATAATATTTTACAACATAAATGCATGGATATCTAAAAGTTGACAAGGGCAACTACAGTCTTCCTCGTTTTTATTTTATTTTATGTACAGCATAATAGCTGTGATTGCAAACAATTCAGCAAATATACTTAATATGAATCCCTGATAGTTATATAACTTTTTAAAAAAGAATATTTGCTGCCTACAAATCTAAATTGCTTTAAATTCTAATTAATATATTCTTGTGACCTTTTGATTTTATATTCGCTATCAGAATATTTATTTTGCAAAACTAATTTTTTAGCTATCATGAAAGATATATAGCTTTTTAATAAAGGCAAAAATAAACATGGTAGAAAAAAAAACATGGCAGAAAAAATTACCAAAATTATTTAAGTTTTATAAATTATAAAAGAATGATTATTGCCCTTAAAACCACTACTAAATTATTATTATCAATTGTTACAACTTTAACGTTTGATTTAATAAAATTTTTAAAATTTATTTTCGAGAAAATAATTTTTTCTTAAAAATAATTTTTTTAATTTTTTATTAAATACTCAATATTTTAATGGCGCATTTTTTATTTCGAAGTATTTTTGAAAATTAATCGATAAAATATTAATCGCAAGTGAATTTAGTCTTTCTTATCTTCTGGAAAATCATATTTGTTCATACAAAAATTATAATTTATACTATTAGACTATAGATATAAATTACATAATTACAAAGTTTGTATTTATAAGAACTTTGTAATTTTTAAAATATTTATTTATATTCAAACAATTTAATTTTATTTACAATTTGTGATATTATAACAGCAAAATAATTTTGGAAGTTATTTTGGCTATCAGAATAGCAAATTTGTTAGGCGAATGATCTTGCAGTAATAGCAGCTTTTAAGCATATATTTCTATTAAGCTGTCATGTAAGTGACATAGAAGATCAAACATGTTTGCATTTGCCATAACTTTTACACATCCGTTGCTATTTGGCTATCATGACAGGTATTTCTATTTTATAGCTATTTTGCAGTTTCAGTATCATAATAGTCACACAGCTAATTTGCTTTGTTACGTTGTCAAAACGTTGTGAAAGCCAAAATATGATCACCACTTTGATCACCGCAACATCATGATCACGTCATAAGAACATTTTCATAATTTTTGGCTCTAGTAAAAATAGCTAAATAGCTGCGAATTTTTGCTGTGGCAACGTTTTGGTGACTTAGAATTGCTAGTTGGGTATACTAATTAAATGGTGTAAAAATCATGGTCCTCTTAAATTTTTTTCAATAAAATCCCGCAGCATCATTTCATGAACATGAAAAGAAACATGATATAGGACCAAAACGAAATACAAAAATAAAAAAGGATAAGAGCAAAATATCCCTTTAGACTGTTCAAATAACAAATACACTAATATAAAAGTAAACACACAAACAAACAATTAAATGGGTCCAATAAATGTTGAGTACTAAAACTGAGTAAGCTGAAACGTTATTAAAATTTTCAACAACTTAAATACTAAAATATTAAATAGTGTTAGTATAAGTTATTCCCTATTTATTTTGCTACTCCGGTTTTCCTCGAGAAAATTCCAAAAAACAAAAAAATAATAAAAACAAAAATATGAGAACAAATTATATAAATATGAACAGAAATAAGTAAAGTTTTTTGCTTTCATGAAGAAATTTTCAAATCTCAAAGGAATTCTACTGTACTTTAAAAAGTTATAAAAAGATCTTAAAACATTATATTTTCGTTAAGATTTTCCACGCGGTAATAAACAAAGGAAAAACTTAGTGAAAAACACAGTGAAAAATAAAATAAGGCAGTTTAAATTTTAGTAATTAACAGTTAACACTGATTATTATAGGAATATTTATTTCAAACAGCATATTTTCAAAATTTTTGGGAATCTTTTGTAGTAATTGGATTTAAAATTATCCTAAATGATCCTTAAAATGATAAATTCAGATAATTGTAGTTGAAAAAAGCACTTAGGAAAATTGTGTGAGAAATATGCTGCGGTGATGATACAAATGACCTTGATGTTGCGTAAGAAGATCAATGAACAGAAAAGAAACCACAATATAAAAACCTGCCTAGAGAAAATGTCCTTTTTAAAAGACAAAGTATACAAGTAAATGATTATTAACTAAAACATCATCAGCAGCAGGGTGACATGTCATCGGTATCGCTGTATTCGTGTGACTTACTTAAGTAAGAGAACACTTCACCAAAATTTTATGTTTTAACGGGATAATATGTTTTAACGATAATATTTAGGAGATGGAGCCTTTGATACAAATATACAGTTTTATTTTGAGAATGGGAATCAGGAAAAGCAAATTAAAGAATTGGGATTAGGAATAATTGGTCAGATAGGTTAAATTGAAAAATTTTAAGGAATATTAAGGATAAAGATATTAATTTTATTCTAAAAATTAACTACGACGTCTACGAGACATAAATTACCAATTTTAAGGAACACCATCACCCAACGCAAAGTGTCAAAGATTTCTTAATGTCTTTTGAAGACTAAAATCATTCTAAGGACAAAAATCTTTGCGTGTGTCAATATGTTAGAAACTTCCAAAATATTCCAAAGACTTTATTAGCAAGCTCAAAACTGAGATTTTAACATAACAAGTTCATACTTTTCTGCAGGACTGCTGGCTAATTCAATCTAAATTAATCTAGAGTTTAAGTAGCCATCTGCAGTACTGCTGACTAAATATCAGCCTAGACTTTAAAATATTGCTATTATATATACAAATGTTAAAATTAGTTTTAAACAAAACAATTAGTTGTAGTTTTCGAAAGTATTCTAAAAGAAATCTTTAATCTTAATTAAGATAATTCATTTCCGAACGCACTGTGTTGACGGAACTTGTTGCTAAGGACGTGAGTCTTTAGTAAAATATTATTTTATTTTTTTAAACTATTAATAAAATTTTAAACCTTTTGCTTTGAAAAGTTTAAAAAAAAAACTTCCTTTGAACACAAAAGAAACTTTATTGTATTATTAACGTAAAATAAAAACTATGTTTTATTACAAAATACAAAAACCATTGTAATTTTATTTCAGAACAAAGTTTATTTATATTTTTTTTTTTAATGAAAGGCTGAGATACAAAGTGAAAACTATAAAAGCTTTAAATGAAAATAGATTTAATTTTGTTTTTTTTTTTTTTGGTTTTGCTCCTAGAGGTCACTTTAAAATTAACTGTAATAATTTTTAATGGATAAAAGTGAACAAGAAGTTATTGAACTTTGTTTTTTTTTTTAATTTTCAACTTTAATTAATAGTTTAGTGAAATATGAAATTATGAAAAACTGAACTTCAAAACCTTTTGAAGCTCCTTTAAAGTTTTTAAATTAATAATAATATTTATTTTAATTTTCATTGTTAAAAAGTTTTTGTATTTATTATTTTTAATTTTAATGATTGCATAAAGTTTTTTGAAATATTTTTAAAATTTTTTATTTTTACTAGGATTGAAGACTAGGAGGATCCAAGGTTCTTCTAAAGATTTACTTAAAAATATTACAAGTGTGGAAATTTAAGTTATCCCCGAATCATCCACATCCCATTCCAAAAAATGTTTGAGAAAACTAATTATGAGAAAAAATTTAAAAACAAAATCAGCACATGGTTTTTAAGTTCGAAACAAAACGAGTGTTCTATTGGACAAATTACCTAAGCATCGCTATTCAATAAGGGTGCGTTTATGTTGGAGCTGCGATAAGTGATAAAAGAACTAAATACATAATTTAAATAGAAGTGTTTATGTTGGAGCATTGCTTTGATCATCGATAAACGATAAGAGCATAGAAAACTCTTTATATAGTTTTAGCAATCAAATCATATTCTTTTTAATAAGTGAAAAAATTATTAGTAAAAAAACCTAGAAATAAAAGCCTAATTGGAGTACTATAAAATTTCAAATCATACAAAACCTTACCCAATAACGATTATTCGATTAGTGATAAGTGATTGATGCAATAGAGCTCTCTTAACCACTGCATTTAATTCTTAAGCTTCTTAACTGCACAAAAGTCGAAAGATTTCGGAGAAGCCCCATGAAGTTTTATCAAATATTAGCTTTTTACTTCAAAAGTTCCGATATTATTACTTGGGTGGTTCCCTTTAAATAAGCAGTTGATTTTTTAATGAAAACCAACGTTAAAACATGTTATTTTATTTTAAAGACCATGAGGGTTTCAGAAAGCTCACTAGAGTAGCCCACAAAGCTTAGGTAACTTTAGCACTGGAAAAATTTAAAGAAAAATAGCTTAGGTCGAATATTGAGCAATTGGAAATTGATCTTTTCAGCAGTTTGAATCTAATTCTTATGTGATATATGCAAAGAAAGCTGAATTTTTTTTTTGGAGGGTTGGGGCACTTTGGTTCTGACCCCCCCTATAAATCAAATGGTTTGCACTATTATAAACTGGAATGAGTACTTTTAATACAGAATGAAAAATTGTATTTACTAAGTTGCATTAGTTAAGTAATTTTTTTTTCTGGAATTAAATTATAATTACTTTTGAATTAATGTATGTGCAGGTGTATGTTTGGTTCAATTTCCTGGTAATTCAATTTAAAAAAAAAACATTGCCCAAGTACTTAAACTGAAAATAGTTTTAAAAGCAATTACCCACACTTAAAAATTAAATAAAATTTTTATTTTCAGAAATTTCATATTTTTCAAAAAATTTATTGCGTTTCATAAAAATTTCTGAGCATATCCGAAAATATTTAAATCATACTTTACAAGCCCACCCATACTTTGAAAGCCCAAAGTATTACAAAATTTAAAAAAAATTTAAATTAAATATTTTTTTTATTTCAAAGTCAACAGGTTTCTTTTTTTAATTTTGTACTTGACACTTTCTTAAGTTAAAATTTTTTTTGAATAAGGCAGTTTTCTTTTTGTACACAAGGACCAAAGTATGTTATGTGTCCAAAATATAACTAATTACCCCACCCAAAAAAAAAAAAACAAAAAGAAAAAAAAATATAAATTTAATTTTAAATATAAATAAATTTCATTTTTAAATTTGATTTTTTTTTATTTTTTAACAAAATTTCATTTAAATTTATTTTATTATTCAGGAGCACACACGAATTTAATTTGATTAATTTTTTCAACGTTATTGCAATTGAGGTATTTCTTTACATAATACTTTGTTGCTAAGGGAAACTTATTTAACCCATCGCCAATTGATTTAATTTTTAAGAGCCGGGCACGTCGAATTAAAAGCTGAATAATCAATGGCCAGTTGAAATACTAATATCATAGTCAGTCTACAATTCAATTGAAGATCTTTAGAAAATTTGATTTTACCCGATGGATAGGTTCCTTGAAAATTCGCGTTCAAAGAAATCGCGTAAAATTTTTGATAAACTTATATTTCGAATGTGTTTTAAATGTGTCTTAAGCAATTCGAAGTTGTTTTGAATCGAATCACGTTTATTCAAATCGCTATTTCAAATATATGGAAAAAAAATCGCGTAAAAAGGGAATCAGGTGTACCATAAAATTTTATTAATATATTATTGAATTCTTTTGTTCTGAGAGCTAAGATTTCCCTAAACGGCATCTTTTGTATACTAATTTGGAGACATAGTAACACGACACACACGATTAATTAAAATCCATAATTAGCACTTAATTTATAAAAGTCTAAATGAACTTTTGTTTTAAAAAAAAGGTTTATTTTAAAAAATACTAAAATATATAATTAAAATTTGTATTTTGTAATAAAACGGAAGTTCCTCTTAAAAATGTCAGAGCTTCTACCCAATCCTAAATTCACAAAAACAAAAACAACAACAAAAAAAAGTTAAAATAATGTTAAATCTTTTTTTCATTTCCTTTACTTAGTTAATATGTAAATGTGTACTCTGTACTGTTTCCGTTTTTGTTTGCTTTCATAATACCATGGCATCCTTATCAACATTTTTAAATTTTTAACCTATTCTGACATTTTGTGATATTTGGGTACTTATATGCTTTATTTTAATTTTCTATATAGATATATACAACTATACATATATGTTTATAAGCACATGTTTGTTTACATATTAAAAAGGTTTTTCAACACTATTTAATGCACAGGATGTCTCAGAGGATAATAAATATTTCATAAATTAATTAATTTTTAAAGTATCTTGGAAACATTTAGGTGTATTAGTAAATGGTAGTTATGGTATATAGAAGACCAGCTGAACTCAAAAAATACTATACTACCTTATAATTTGTAATAAAATATTATACTTGTTTATATTTACTCATCATCTACGTCATCAGGGCACTCTATTTGCACGTCTGTTAAAAAACACTATTTGCTATAGACATAAATATATAGTTACATATATAGTTACAATATTGTTAGCAAAATATGCGTGTGTACATCTGGTACTTTTAAATTTAAATATTATCCAAAAATCCTTGATTACAGAATGGTCAAAATATTTTGACCTTGTATAATTTATCACGCAAAACAAATTGTATTTTATATTGTGTTTGGGCTTTTAATATGGATAATATTTTGTAGACCGAGTTCTAGGACAATAGGATAAACTATATTAACAATCTGTTCCTCTAAATATCAACAAAATTTATTTAAATATTTAAATTATTTTGAATAGTTAACTTAGTCTGTATGATTCCACATTAATTTAAATTTTATAGAAATTCGACAGATGATTATAGGAGCTTAGTACCAATAAGCAGAGTATGTAGATGGGTCTACTCAATTTCTTAATTGAAAAATAACAAATTCCCCTTAACTTATGCAATAAAATTAAATTAATAAAACAACACGTTTACTCTAAATGGCTAACTACTTGCGTTTTTGTTTTAAATTGCAACGCATCTACTAAGAGGCTTACCAGAAGAAGAGTCATTGTTTCAAAATACTAGTTATAAGTCTCTTCTAGCATAATATATTGTAGGAAATTAATATAACTATACCAAATCTATTATAAGTCACTCAAAATAATTAATAACCTTAAATATGTTTTACAATTAACTGTAAATGAACACTATACTGATATAAGAAGGGAAAAATAGATGAAAGAAAGCCTTTCACTTTTGTTGAACAATTTTCTCTTTTTATTTATTTTTTTGAAGAGTAGGTACTAAAGATTTTTTTTTTTTTAAAAGAATCTTTTTTATACAAAATAAAAGTAGGTACTGTATAGTATTTTAATAAAAAAAAAAAAAAAATGTAAATATATCCGTGGTACATGTTTTTTTTTTTTACACTATTCATTTTTATGATTATTATTTTTTCTATCAGTGATGAATTTCTTAAACGTGATGATTATTAATTGGAATATGTGCTTACTTTATTCCATAGAAGTATTAGCATATATTTTACTCTTTTATACTTTAATTCTTAAAACTTAAGATCTGAACTTTATCTTACAACTTCAAACCAGCTTAAGAATTCTGAAATCATTATATTAAAATGTTACAGGCCTCATTATTGCGTAGCTAAAAAAAAACTTTGATTTGTTTATTTTTAGACTTTTGCTGGAGAGGGGTTAAAATTGTTTTAGTAAACATATTATTTTATAAGTATAATCAACTTTTTATTATTAGAAAACTAATGTGAGGGCCTTTTAAAGCTCATATTAGAATCTTTTAATAAAAACTGTTTTTAAAAGTTCTTTTAACTGTTTCTTGATATATTTTAATAAACGAATTTACTCTAGTTATTCGAACCTTTCCACTTTCATTTTACTTTTATTTTACATGCTCTATGATGGTACTTAAGCAACAAAAGAGTCTATTTCAGATATTTAAAGGTTCTCCATCCATTTCCAACCAAAGAAATCAGCAATTTTTTAATTTAATTTATTTAAACTAGCTCTTCAACGACTTTTTATATTAAATGTTCTATTTTTAATCCAAAACAAATTCACGTACCGTTCATTATTTCATCACTGAGTATATATTGTATTATAACCTTATACATATATACGATATGTTTACATATTTTCCATACCGTTTTACTATATAATACAAGTAAATAGACGAATCTAGTACTTGACATTTTGGCCATTTTTAAAAAATTTTATTTTTAGCATTCAGCCCGCAATATTGTGTTCTATCATTTTCTATTCTATTTTTTTTTTGCTTGTTCTTTTTTTTTTGATTTTTGCTATTTAAAAAAAAAATTTTCATTTATTTTTCATTTTTTCCTGTTTTTTTTTTATAAACGATTTAAAAAAAAAAATTGAAGAAAACATCCACTTTACGAGATCATAATGATGATGATGATAATATGAATGGTGGCGGCAGATCGAAAATGAGGTTGAGAGCTATTTAGAGGATATCAAAATAAAGAATAGATTACATTATATATATGTATTATTATAAAGTGGGTGAACAACGGTAAAAAAAAAAAAAAAACAAGAAAAAAAATAAAAAATTAGATAGAAAGTATTTTTTTTATAACAATGAAAATTGTTATTTTTACTTGGGAATGAAAAAGAGCAGATTCGGAAAAACAAGCGAATAATAAGCGTTAACTGTTTATTTTTTTATTAAATATACATATACGTATTTTGATAATATTTATTTAAATTTCACCTATTATGTATATAAGTGTATTTTCGCAGTATAAGTATATGTAAATATATATATATATATATGTATGTATATAATGTAAATTAATATAATTTGCTCTAATAATGTTTTATATTTCATAGTAATTTTAAATGTTTATAAGGGGTTTGTCAACTTTAATTGTACCTCTGCAATAAATCATTTGTTGTATAATTGTACCAGAATGTTGACAACAAATTATTTTATAACGTTGAGTTAATTATTGCTCTATTTATTTTCAAGTGTTTTTTTTTTTTTTTATTGTGTTAAAAATGGAAAGTAAAATGTACAAAAAGTCAAAATGGTATGATACAAAATGATGAATTAAATTTGGTTTTTTGGGATTAGGTTTGTTTTTTTGTGTACAGTGTTATTCACAACAACAACACATTTAATAGACATTTTTAATTTATCAATGAAATTAATATTAATTGAGATGAATTAAATTTAAGGTAATTGGATTAATAGAGTTGATTTGATTAAGTGCATCTAATTAATTAAAAATTGTTTGGATCAATATTTTTATAATTATCTTCCCATTTTTTTGTTAATTCAGTCCAACGAATAATTGATGAGAATCCTTTTGATTATTTGAATTAAAATTTTTGAATTTTTTTATTGGCAATTTCCCGCGTGGAACGCAAAAGTAAAATTATGTGTAGTACTGTAAATTCTAATGACAACTACAATCGGTAACAATTTGTCAATTTATATTATTTAACAATCTATCAGACTAAATAAGTTTATAATTTAAGCTTATTAATAATTTTATTTAGCATTTGTATATTCATAATCTTATGCAATAGCTACAGTCGAGTAATCAATGCCTTAGTGAATATTACGATGAATAAACTGAATCCTTCTTTAAATAGACTTGGTGAATGCCATATACTCCTTAAAGGAGTGGAAAAGGAAAAAAAATTTACTTGATCAATGTTGAATAATATTTAATATCTAATATTATGCTGATTAGTGTGGGTACATAACATAAAATTTATTTGGTTTTTTTGTATTTAAAAGTTCAAAAAGGGGAACACAGCTAATGAACTAAATTTATTGCATTTACTTAGCGAATTTCATAAAAAAAATGGAACTGTTAAAAATTTTTTGACAGAGCAACAGCTTGCTAATTGTTTTATTTTTGAACGAACAATTCCTAAAAATTTTAAATGGCTTTAATTTTAATATGGTTTGTTTTGATACGAAAATTATTAAACAATTATAAAATAAGTTGAAAATATATAATTATGTATATGAAATTAAAAACTTTTAATTGATTTTAATTTACAAGGATTTGAAATTTTAAATAAAAGCTAATTCGGATTTTATTAAAATATTTAATAAAATTTTTTTAATTAATAAAAAGAACTGATTAAATTTTGTAATATAATTAAGTAGTTGTTTATAATAAAATTCTTAAATATTTATAAATTTATTTAATAAATTATTTAACTAACTTATAAAATATTTAGTATATTCTTGAATTATTATAAAAGAAGGCCTTATTGCAGGAAATTTAAAAATGGGTTTAGAGCAATAGGAAGGCTAAGAACAACATAGAGAAGAACATGTTTACAATAGTAAATATTGCCTGCTATTATTATAGTCCTTTGCCTATTTGGCATTTGAGCTTCTTAAATTAAATACTTTCTATTTATTTATAACAACTATATTAATTATTTTTTTTATATTATATATTTCTATATTTATATTATATTTGGTCACCATATTTTTTTTATTTTATCTTAATTTCATTTGATTTTGCTAAATATTTTCCATTTTTTAAGTCTTTTAAATATAATGAGTTTTTAAATTATTAGTTTTTAATTTAAATATAATTAGCTTTGAAATTTTAGATAGATTTTTTTTTAAATTGAAATTCGGTTTTATTTTGAAAAATATTTATAATTTTATAAAATACATTATTTAAATTTTTAATATTGTATTATCATTATTGTCGCATAATTTTAATCTAGTTAATATTATTTTAAAAATTTTTATTCATTTTACTTTAATTTTACTTACTATATTTTCTTAGTATTTTATATAATTCTATACATACAGTAAAATGTAAAAAAACCTCCAGCAGAAACGTTGAGGAAAAACAAAAATCCAAGTTAAAAAAATTAAAAAAAAAAGTTAACGAAAACTCAACAGATGTCACAATATTATTAACATTATTATAAAGAAAGGGAAAACGAAATCGTATCTTAAACATATAATATACAATTGTGTTCAAAATAATGCAGTCTGACAGTAGATCTTAGTCATCACTGCCAAACTTTCTTATAAAATACGGTGTTCACATATCTCAATATTAAGTAGATTATCAAGAACAGTATTTTGTAAAATATGAAATGTTGACAGTTGATTTTAAGAAGTAATCGAAATTACAGTTAATATTAATTAAAATTTTTATATTTAATAAACAGAAGATGTATGTTAATCTTTCTTAATCTAATTCTATCTATGGTTATACAAGAAGAATGCATAAAATTGGAAAAGACAAAACCGATATACGATATTAAGTTAGTTACTTAATATTATTCGACAGAAGTATTTTGAAGTATGTAGAGAGTAATTTAAATAATATCAAATTGATTTTCAATATCAGCTTAATAATTAATTTAATGTAATTTATTTATTTATTTATAAACAGTTCCTTACCTCATACAATGTGATAAGGGAGTGAAGCTTTTCCAGGCGTGGCAGATTATTATACTTACTAGTTTTATTAGTAATATTATTTGTTTTGTTTATAACATATATTTTATATTTTACTCTTATATATTTGGTCACCATGGGGATTTGTAAAGATAAATATTTTTTTTTTAATTCAAAAATTCATGACCCCTACGGGAATGAACCCGCACCCTCTTGTTTAGTAAGCCAAATGCTTACCCTTTAACCCACCAAGAACCCAAGGGATTGTAATAGACTGTAATATAAAGTTTTAAGACCAAATACAATTTTATACTTTTCTGAATTCAATTTTTTGCTCAAAACTGTACATTTATATAACAAAAAAAGATTGATTCATATATGAATTTAAAAAAACAGCGTAATTTGTTTTTTTTTTCTTAAGAATTTTAAAATAAAAATTTATATTTTATTTTATTTAAAAAAAATTCCATATACTTTTGCTTGTTTTTATTTTTTTCGTTTTAAAAAACGAATTACGACGAATCACAGTAACAACAACAAATTATGTACTCTTTTTTTTTTGTTAAAAAAAGGAAAAATTACAAATGTAAGGCGAAAAAAATGACTTTAATGGAAATAAATTAGAAAATTATGAATCTTTTAACAAATAATTAAAATCATAAAATATAAATTACGTCCGTTAAAAGAAAAAAAGAAACAAGCAAAGAAACAAAAGGAAAATATTCTGTAAAAAGAAAAGGGAAAAATTAAAAATAAACAAAAAAAAAAAAAACAGAAACATAAGGAATAAAAATTATAGAGAAAGTTTTTTTTTTTAACTTAGAGAAATTAAAATTATAATAAAGATGACGTTAAACAGACTTTGTTCTTTAAATCCATGTACTTTAAAACGTTTATTCTGTATACAATACTTTTACTTTCAGTGGAATTATCAAACACAAAATTAACCCTTGAAAATTAATATTTTTTAGAATAAATATTTTGAAATCCTTTTTTTTTCATTGATTTCCAGGATTAAAAGTAGATTACCGTTATGTGACTTAATTTTATTGTTCATATTAGAATCAAGTCTAAATAATTAATATTTTAAGCTGAATTTGTTCTATAAAGTTAGAAAGACCCATATATTATTAGAAAATATAGAATTTTTATTTTAACTGAAGACAATTTTATTTTAAGTGAATACATTTTAATTTCAATTGAAAGCATTTTTATTTTAAGTGAACGTCAATTCTTTATTTAAACGGAAGACATATTCAATTTAAGTGAAGAAGATTCTATTTTGAATGAAGACTTTTTACTTTAAGTGAAGACATTTCTATTTTAAATAAAAAATTTTAAAATTAAGCCACTTGCAGAAGTACCACATCCCCGGCTTGTCACGCTAATAAAACGCAGTAACTTATAGAAGTGCCAAATTAAGACTTATATCGGAGGAATACTCCTCTAGAAGCATATCTATGGGAAACCTACTGACCTCGGAAGGAACTATAATCTTTTAAATCAAAAGTTCTTGATCTATTAAAAAAATATTGTAGGTCAAGTGTTCAAAGAAAACCGGTTAAAAATTTACAAATTGTCATGTTAAGTCATATTTCAACATTAAACCTAGTTTCCCCCTCTGTTTTAATAAAATACAACGAATCAATACAAATTGATTACCTGTAAAGTAATAATAATAAAATTAATTTCTTTTTATTTATATTAAAAGCTGCTATTCTTTTGTATCTATATTATCTATACTATGTATTTTAGTTTAGTAAATAGTTGCTTACTTCATTTAATAGAAAACTATTCAATTTAGCTTAAACGCATAGATAGAATTTCGTATTAAACTAAAATAACATGTCTTTATAATTGTGTCACGTATTATTATTCAAATCATTTTATACTTATATTAATTTACAATCAATATAGAACGTGTACATAATATAAAAAAAAGAATACTTAATATACTTTCAGAATAGAATTTCTATATCTATTCTACTCTATTTATTCTATTTATTTTATTGTTATTGATATTCTTATTCAGTTTAATTATAAATTTTCGATCTAAGATGACTAATTTGACAAATCAAAAATTAAAGATGAAACAAGATTGTTAATTATCCATCCTATCTTAATACGGGGAAACGGTTTCCTTTGTTACAAAAATAAATAACCTCCAGATAACTTAGCTTTTAAATTTTGAGATCAAGTAAATAGTTTCTTGATTTGAATAGGTATCGTTATTATTTCAAAGTATCCTAAAAGTATGCAACAAATATTAAAGTATAGAGTCCTAATTTTTCAATGTCCCAAATATATTGTAATTATCTCATATAAAAAAACTAATACACTCTAATACACATTTAAAAGCTTAATCTTGTTTATACAACATACTGTACAGAATTTTTTGAACTAGAACTCTGAAATATAGGAAGTCTTTTGTAAGTCGTAACTCCAAACTGTATAACACATTACCCCCATATGTGTTTCCCAATATATTTGATTTACTAACATTTAAGAATTAAGTCAACTTATTGCTTTTGGGTTTCCTATTAACCACTTGATGGACATTTGTGTCTCATCTTTACTCTCTAGTAATTATACTATGTCAGCTAGTTCGTAATTCCCACGGGGGGCGTTTTTTTTTTTTGTAGTAAAAAAATTTGTCAATGTCGTTTTAAAAGTAAGAAGTTTACCCATTTAGTTCGATTATAATATAGATCACAAGCAGTTCAAATAGGTTCCGTAGAACAACTTCGAAGAGTCAAGTAATCAACATTTAAAGAGAATCGAGTCACACTAGAAAACTGATACCGCATCAAATTGAAAAACGTGTTTTTTTTTAAAAAGTCTGATAACCCTCAAAACAAATTATTACAGAATTACGTACTTCAATTCTTTATATATCCCCCCTTTTTGACATTTTGATATTTGATAAGTTTTCAAGCAAAATCATGGATTATAACACCAACTTTTAAAGAGTTAAAAAAATAAAACATTTTAAAAGCATTGTAATAAATAAAAAAATAGGATTAAACTTTTTTTCAGAATTCTGGGTTTAAAAATAAATTTGATTAAATTATGTAGGTATATATATATATATATATATAAATATTATATAATATATAGTGTACACTCAAGAATAAAAAAAAAAAAAACAACAATATGTTGAAAACACAAATTAGATCCAAAAAAAAATGTATACATACATATATTATATACTAATTTTGTTGTTTTGTTTGTTATTATTTTTTTTAAAAACCCCTTTCACATTTACCCATTTTTTTTTCTTCTTCTTCTACTTTTACTTTTTTAATTTAATTTTTTTTTTTTTTTTTTGTAGAAAATTAAAAATTTACAAGAAGTGCAGGTGTTTATGATTGCGATCAAGCACTCTGTTACCTGAAAAAATAAAAAAAAAAAACAAAACAAAAAACAAAAACGGAAAATGGATGAGAAAAAAAAAAAAAATTTCCATGAAAAAAATAAGAAAAATTAAAAATAAACTGAATCCTTTTGGTTTTGTTGTGTTTCAAAAAAAGAAAACAAAAATTAAGGATATACGTAGGTGGTAAAGTTAAGGATTCACAAGAACTGAGAAAAACCTTAAATACAATTTTTTTTTGTTTTAATGTAAGCTTCTCTTATTTCATCTCTCTCTCTCTCTCTCACTTGTTTTCCCATTTTTAATAGGAAAACAAAAAATTGTTATAATTTATAATAAAAAAAAAATCAAGTAATGAAAAAACCCAAGGTTTTTGAAAAAAGCTAATTTCCAAAATCATACAATGTTCCAATTGAGGCACTTTCTACAATTTTAAGAAAAATATTACTCGGGAAAGGATTGTACGAATACCTTGTGACAGTGACAGCTGTTAAAAAATTGCATATTTTGAATTTTGACCCTAAACACCAGATGTCAAATAGAGATCCATTGTAGAAATTTTTCTTAATAGACTCATACATATAAAAGGTTTTTTCAAGATCTAACTTTTCTTAAAATTCCAAACTCTTAACTTGGACTGTTTGAAAGATATGAGCAGTCCAGCATTTTGTAAAAATGAAGTTTCACATAACTGTAAATTAGAATACCGTATGGCAACTCTACACATCTGTGTCACATATATTATATTTATAAAGCCCATAAAAACAGCTGTCAGTTGACGTTTTCGATTGAAAATATAACTCTTATTTGAATAATTTAAATATAGGGCTTTTTCGAACTTTAGGGGCTGAGCTTCCGTAATGGGTAAGATTATAGAAAAAAGTCATTTCATGGAATGCCTATTTATTGTTAAAATTCCGTTACTTTTTTTTAAAATGGCGTAGGCGTTTTGTAAATATGTGGAAGGATAGACAAACGGACAGAGTAAAACTATATAGGCAATTTTTTTTTTAAATACGCTAAAAACGATGATAAGCAACAGTAAAATACAAAATTAAGACAAGAAAAAGAAGAAAAAAAAAAAATTAAAAAAAAAAAAAGGTGAGAAAAAAACTTATTTTCCAAAAAAAAAAACAAAAGTTTTTTAAAGCCAAAAGTCTTAAAGGCATCTAAAGAGCGTCATAGAGTTTAATAACTTTTAATTTCTTAATTTATTTTCATTATATTTTCTTTTTGTTGTTATTTTGTTTTTCTTTTAATTTTGAATTATTCGAACCTAAAGTAATGCATCTTACCTTTATGTTACCAGTATTTTATTAAGATAACAGTACATTCTATTAAAAACAATGAATATTAAATTTGATTGATTACTTTCTTTGCTTAAAAGATAAATTACAATTTTTTTCAATATTTTTTTTCCAATATAACTGTTGTTATGTAATTTTCCAAATTACCTTATGTATTATGTATATATAAAAGGTTATGTTAATATGGAAGCACGTGTTTTAGGGACAAAATAGTGGGAGCACATTCTAGTAAAATTCTCTGTTTCTTTAAAGATTATGTAATAATTTGAAGATTATTGATAAACTTTAAGAATTTGCTTCGGGTTACTATTCATACATTTTGTACTGAATACTTAGCATTTAGTTACATTTTTTTTTTTTGAGAAGAGAGATATGACAATTTTATTTTTGATTTATTAGTTTGATAAGCAAATTCTTAATAAATTAAATATTTAAATTTTTCAAATGTGGGAGTATCAGAACAATTACTAATCCCATTACTTGATACTAATTACTTTGTCAATTTTATTAATTAAATTATTTGTAAAATACTTTAATACTGGGAAAATAATTTTGTTCTTGATACTTGATTACTGTAAAATTCTTAAGTATCAAAATATAATTATAAATGTAATAAAGTGTTGAACTTAATCACTTTCTGAAAATTACAAGAATATTTACTTGATTCTTATACTTATAGTTAAAATTTTTTAGTATTCAAATATAAGTAGTTCTTGTAAAATATTTGAATTCTTGATATTTAATTACTTGAAAATTCCTCAGTATTAAAATACAATTACAAATGTAATAAGTTTCAAAACTATACTTAATTAAATTCCGGGAATTACAAGTATTTTTACCTGATTCATTTAATTATACTGAAAATTTTTTAGTATTCAAATTTAAGTAATTCTGGTACTTGACAAAGAAAAGAGTATCAGGCACTTAAAATTGTACCATTATTTCCCATTTTTTAATTTTAATTTTATTCAGTATTATATAAAGGTCTGCTTTAAAGTAAAAGGTATGGGTACTCGTAGAAAAGGTATTAAAAATTAAGGACTAAATATTCAGTACAAAATTTATGAATAGTAATCAGAAGCAAATTCCTAAAGATTTCCTAATTCTTTTAGTTGGCTATGATCTTCCATTTCATTTAATCTCTGTCTAATATACGTAAAATTCCAAAAGTTCGTTATATGCGCAAAAGCAAGCTTTAAACTTCCAATTTTTATAAAGTTTGTAACATACATAATTCAAGCTTGCAGCTTTCTCATTAAGGTTTTGTTGCAAATTAATCATAAAAAAATATTCAAAAAGAACTTTTAAATTAAAAAATTATTAATAAAAAAATATTTTATATTTTATTGTAAATTATTAAAAAAGTTTTTATTAAAAAAAAAATTAAAATAAAATAAAAAATTTTGAATAATTTATTGATATATTGCAAACAAACATTTTTTAAACAGCATTGTATTTGATTACTAATAATGGGTACATTTTTAAGTGCAATTAAAAAAAAGTTTTTTGAGTTTTTTAATGTTTTTAAGTTTTTCTTTATTGCCAATTAAATGTTATGAAAATTAATTCAATTGTTTTTTAATAAAGTACAATAAAACCTCCATTAAAATAAAATTCAAAAAAATAGCAAAATATAAGTTAAAGTGAGTACAAAGTAGAAAAGAATAATGATTTAAAATGTTATTATGAAAATAATAATTTTATAATTCGAAAATAATAATTTTATGATTTAAAATTTTATTTTAAAGAAATTTTTCTTATTTTTGAATTTATGCATTGATGAATCTTCAACTTAATAAGTGATAAAAGTGATTGTAAAAGAATATTTTGTCATAAACATAGACATTCGAACATAGATTAGTTTGAAATAAAATTCATCAAATGTTTTAAAAACTAAAATATTTTGTAAAATTTTAATTTCAAAATATAAAAATTCGATTTTTAATTCAAGAACCCAAAGTCTTATAAGTTTTTATAAATAGTGTTAGAATTGGAAATATTTGTAGAAACAAACAAGCCAGGATCTACTCTGTATACTGGGGAGTCCAACAGCAGTCCAAGGTAGTTTTAAGTGAAGGAAGCTTAACCTATGCGAAAATAGTATGCTATATAGATGATGGAAAGTAATTATTCCGAATTTTAAATTTAACTTTATTCATGAAATTATATATACAGGGTGGCGTAAAACGACCGATATGATTTGAATGTTTAATAACATTTTAAATTTATTTATATTTTTTATTTTTATTTCAGAATTTTGTCAAGAAAACTTGGGAAATTGGAAATGGAACAGTACACAACAGAACAGCGATCAAAAATTACGAAAAATTATGGAAAATGTATTGGAAAGAGAACGAATGTGCGAAGCCGAAAATGGTCACCACTTACGGGATATGATTTTTCATAATTAAGCTAAAAATATTTCCTATTAATATACTGTATAACAAAAAAAATAATAATAATAATTAGCCATTAAATAAAAAAATTATTAAACATTCAAAACATTTCGGTCGTTTTGCGCCACCCTGTATTTATAATAAAATCAGCAAGTACTTATATTAATTTTTAAGTGGTTTTTCTATTTTAGCATTGTGATTACAAAAAATTAAATTTGATTTGGAAAACTATACTCAAAATTATAATCGCCCACTATTCTATTATTTTTTCAATTAATCAACTCCAGAGTAAATTTTACGGTAAAATAACCCTTTTAGTATTAAGGTACTTTTATCTAAAAGTATAATTTCAAAATTCGTATATTTTCTGTATTAAAAAAGGAATTAATACAAAAAGAATTCGCTGTTATTAGATTCACCAACTAATAACAGCCCGTTACATATTAGGAAAACATGTCGATTTTTTTTTTAATTTCTTTGCTTCCCTTACCACACTTCCCTGCTTTCTTTTAAAAGATATTTAAGTTTTCAAAACTTCTAACTTTTAATAATGTCTCAATTACTATAAAAGTAAAAATTTTTATCTCAATAACTATATTCGTAACTGTTATTTAATTTTATTAAAATTTTTATTATCTACAATTCATTTATTATTAAAAAAAATATTTTTTTATTAATTTTCAATATTTTTTTTTGAAAATTTTATGAAAATTTTAATTTTAAAGAAAAATTTTCAAGACTATACAAAAACTTCTTCTTAATGTTTGTTTGCATAAGTATAAGTATAATTTATATATAAGTTTGTCACATGCTGGTGTTCAAAAATTAAAATGAAAAATCAAATAAAAATTTTAATACCGAAACATATCGCAAGAAACAAAAATTCAAGTACGAAGATAGTAAAATTTTTAATAAAACAATGAGTTTTTATTATATTGATAGAATATTAGTTATTAGATTAGACTTCATATTGTAAAAATAAGTCTTATATATTTTAATTAAAAAAATATATTACTGTTCACATAATGTGATATTGTTCATCGGCTATATACAGATCAATTAATTTTAACAGTTTTATGAAATATTGGACTCAAGTGTTTTTTATATATGTAAAGTCCACTACCGCATTCATTGTGATAATTGAGTGAATGTGCCTCTGCTTTTCAGGTTTAGCAGTTAAATTTATTTTATATTATGATATAAACTATTACAATATAAAATTCCGAGATATGAACACGATAATTTCCGATTGAAAAGCCGCCACTTTAACCTCTGAACTATCGGTCGGATATGACTATAACATCTTGCGCTTAAAAACATATTTCCTGCACTTTTTAAAAGTGAAAGAAAGTACTAAGAGATAGGTCTGTATTAGTATCTATCATTCTATAATTTTCATTAACCATTAATATATTTTTATTTTAAATAGACAACTATTACAATATTAGTATTTTTTTTGTCAAAAAATTGAACTCCTATTATAACGGAATTTCTTCAATGTAAGTTTGAGCGTCTATATAAAAATCAAAGTTTAAATAAATTAGAAATTAATATAGATGGAAACTCTTAAAAGGCCTCCGAAATATATATCTTTAACAAAAACATTTATTAAAACCCTAGACCTTTGGGGTTTACAAACGTTTGTCTGATTTAGGAAAGCCTTAATATACGGGCTCAGAACCGAATTGGCTTAACTTAAACAAACTTTATTTGCATAAATCCCATAAGATAGATATACAATCGGGATGTGTACTTTCTTACTGTAAAGCTCAATTTTCGGTTGCAAATATTGTACTTTTTTTGGCCTAGTTCATTTTCTTATTTTTTTGAGTGAAAATGGCTTCGTGGCTTTTTTTTAAACTTTTTGTTGAGTTACGTCACTTTAATTCTGAACCCTTCAAAAATCATAGAAAGATATTTTCATTAATTTTTTAATTTCTTTTACCCTGTTTCGTTATTTTGAATTCCCTAGTGCTGATTAAATATCACACCATTATTATATCCGAACTTTTCGAAAATTATAAAAAAAAAGTATGATACTGCCATATTCTAAGGAATGAGCTGCAAATTAAGGTCAAAAAAAAATATTGTCTCAAAATTTTTTTGCAAAATTACATTCCAAATAAAAAACTCCTATTGTTAAACTTTTAATACAATACTAATATTTTTTTAGAATGTTTTGTTAAATTACAAAAAACAGTTCATTCTTTACCTATGAGAAAGAAAAGTTATAAGAAAACAATAGAACACAACAATCTAAAAGATATTGTATCTGATATTAAATATTCTTTATTTATTTTATTGTAAGTTTTTTTCACTAACAGAATGTTGCCTACACAAATATTTCAAAAAAAACCAATTAACCTACACAATTTTCTTTTTTTTATGAAATTTTTACGGACAAATAGTTAAAGATGTCTGAAGTACGTGATGGGATTAAAAACATATGTATAAAATGGACCAAAGAACTTATATAGGTTCATTATATACACTTTCTACCTACATAAGTTCGAAGTACCACTTACTAATTGGCATTTTTATATAATTTTGTGTCACCTTTTTTTTTCATTAATCTTTTTTCAGCCAAATTCAATCACTTTCAAATTTTAATTGGAAAACCAAAAATGAAGAAAGAAAATTGAAAATTTAAACAAAATATGTCTACACTCACATACAATGTGTTAAACAAGTGGTTCAGCTCTCAATTTTCAGGTGTGGCAGGTATATATTTTATATTATGATACAATTTTAATAGAAATGATCTGATCTGGATTTTAAATCCGAGACCCTTCGATTGAAACGCCAACGTCCTATTCATTTAATTACATGTCTATATCAGTTTTAAGAAATATTGAGTTTTTTTCCAAAAATTAAATTAACACGTTTTGAAAGACCAACAAATGATCAACAATGACCAACGAATCCAGTTTAAGGGTCTGTCGATGAAAGTAAATTTGAAACCCATTACAATATAAAAATAAAAACTGATTTAACAGATAAATGATTTTTGAATATAAAGCCTCACCTAAGCAAATAAAGATCCCGAACAAAGAAGCATTTACAGTGATGGACAATAAAATATCAAAAAATTTAAAAAAATCCCAAAACCTAAAAAATTCATTTGCTCGAAAAAGCTATGAAACTCGAAGATTCTTTCAAATGTAAGGAACAAAGGTCGGGGCTTGCTTGGAACAGAGTCTCCTTCGTTAATTAATTTAAACGAATTTCAAAACGTTAACCAACGAAGGCAAAAGGAGAAGACTTAAAATAAATTGAAAATTTGGATCATAAAAACCTCTTAAACTATGAAAAAACTACAATCAAAATAAGTTTTTACGATAATACTAATCAATTCTCATTTATTTTTACAAGTATCTGCTAGTATTATATCTAGGATCTGTGGCAAGTATTTGCTAGTATTACATCTAGGATTTTTTTAAAAACAAAAACTTGAATACAAACATACATAATAACAGTGGAGTTAACATAATATAAAATATACTTAAACACATTGATATTTTAATGCAAAATATATTTAAAGTATATTTTTAAAACAAATAAATTAAATTTAGAAACAAGATAACTTTGAAGTTACTGCATTATGAACAACACAACAGAAAAACTCTTGTACAAATTTATAAGCTTAATAATCAATATGGCTCTAAAAAGCTTATGCAGACAACAGCAACTTAAAAGCAACTAATATATTTAATATCAAAATATCACTGAAACATTATAGAAAGCAACAAGTTACCATAAGTGATAACGAAAAATTGATTTTTAAATTTTAAAAGAAATTTAAAAGAAATTTTCACTCTGCGACTCCGAACAACAATTTTTGAATGAAACTAAAATCATACCGTAACAAATTTTGGTGTGACCTAATTTTGAATAGATTTACCTAGAACAAATTTTTTAAAAATATTTTAGGCATAAAGGGGGCATTTTGGGGGAAACTTTTAACTATGGTAATATATGGTATATTTATAGAGCAAATCAAAACAGTTTCCTCCATCGAATATTGGGTTTGGAAATATATGACAAAAACAGTAAGACAAACATATGAAAATATAATTTTTGAATTCACAATTTTCTAAGAGAGTTTCAAAGATAACTTTAAAGAAAATTACTTTGGTGTTAATAGTAAAATAAAATATGACAAAATTAATTTATTTTTGTAAACTTATTCTTAGTTTACAGGTAGGTCTGTATAGGTTTATATATATACTAAGTTTCATATTATATAATAACATATATTATATATTAACAATATTATATATTAACAAAAAAATATATACAGTTAGATGCAAAAATAAGAGTTGTAAGATAAACCTAAAACTAATTTTTATAACAAACTTCATTTGAAAATTTTTATAAAACCTAAAAGTATGCAATAATTTTTGTACTAAAGTTATTTTTAATTTTCACGCTCCGTTTAATTGCGTTTAATTTTGTACTTTTTGAAATACTAATAAAATTGCTTAAGTGGAGTGATGTATTTAAAAAAAGTTTAACAGCAACAATATACATACATATATATATAATTTAAGTACTAACTATAGAGATCAATATTTGTCAATTAATTTCTGTATTATTTTACATGAAATGCATTCGCAAAAATGACATAAGAAAGATGAACTTAAAACTTGATCCTGTCGTACTTTTCTTTCTTTTGGTGTAACATTTTTAAACATACTTTTAAAATGGTTTTATTTTTCAAAGTACATATATACTTATTAAACATATTTATATTCAATGATATATACATTATACACTTTATACTTTTGATACCTACAAAATTTTTTTATAAATAAAATAAATAAAATATTTATGAATTTAAATTTGACATTAATGATAGAAGCAAAGATATCTACATCCGCAATATAATTTTTCTTGTTTTTTTTTTTTTTTTAAATAAATTACAAGAAAAAAAAAAAACTAAATAGAAACTATATAAAGTATTCAACAATTCTATAAAAACTTTATTCATAGTTTTATCATTATAAATATTTATACATAAAAATATATATTAGTAAATATATACAAATATATATGAATATAACATATTATATATTGCATATTTTGTCTTTGTAAAATAGAACACCTATAGTTTTTGTATTAAAAACAAGAAGAATATTACGACGAAGCTCCAGAATTGGAATGAGCTGTATAAATAAATGCGAAAGTACATACACGTTATTTTGATGGAAAAATATAAAATATAAAGATTGTCTTTAAAAAAATATACATATATATATATATTTCATATAATATATATATACAATAAAGAAAATTGCAAAACTTTGCGAAAAATGTAACTGTATATTTAATACTTACTCTTACATCAAGGATATTTTATCCTTTTTTTTCTTTTACATTATGTATACATTAAAATTGACAATTTTTTTAACGTCTATTCTCTTATAATTCCATATGATACTTTTACAAAATACACAGTATATGATACTAAATTCAGTCTCTTTTTCCTTTACTTAGATATTACACGAGGTCGTGGCTTTCAATTTAACATTTATTAGCTCTAGGGCTAAAGATTTTTTTATATTCAGTTGATAGGTATATATTCATATTATGTATTTATATATTAATGAATATTAAATAACAAGTTGCAAGGATATGTATTAGATATATATATATATATAATATACGTTTCATATAAATGTATATGTATATAAATTATTTAAATATAAATTATTTATAATATAATATATTTTATATATATGTATTTCCTTTCATATTTCCATTATATAATTTTCTTATGTAATAAAAAAATTATTAAAAATGCAATCAACGAAACCTTTGAAATTTTAAAATATGAAAAACTCATAAATTGCGTTTTTAACCATTTTTATTTTAATATTAATATGGAAATATCTTATAATATATAACTAGATACTATTTCAAAATTTATGATGTTGTAAGTTTTTTAACTTTAAAGTAAAAGAATTGATTTAAAAGTTTTTATTAAAATAAAGATAATCCAATTAAGCAAGTCGGAGAAGCTAACTCACTTTTACTTGAAGTAAATTGCATGAAAAATTTACTTAAAGAAATTTAATTTACAGCTTTAATATTTTAATCTTAGGTATCTGCTAATTTTAAAATTAATTATTTAATTAGAGTTTAATATCAGTGATATAATTTTAATTATTTCAATTAAATTTAAGAAAAATATTAATTTTAATCCTTAGATCATTTTCATCCTTAGAAAAACTTCATCCTTAATATCCCCCAAAGTTTTCATTTATCCTACTAATTAGTTTGTATCAAAATTCCTAAAGTTTCCTTCTCCAAATCCCATCCCCAAAAATAAGCTGTACATTTATATTAAATTCCGCACCCTAAAGTTTGGTTTTAATTTGTTAAAATCATACACTACCCAAAGTAAATATTTACAGTTGCAATGGGTGGCTTTCGCTGCTTTGCTTTTTAAAACCTTCGAAAAAGGATACTGACGCTTTATGCTTGAAATTGTCATAGGATATTTATAAGAAGAATATAAAATAATTCGTTCAAGGATACAAGGATTCTCATATGAAAACATACTTTATCAATAGTTATTATTCAATCATATTCTCTTAGGTGTACCTTTATATTTATTCAAATGTACCTATTTATATGTACCTCCAAAATTTATTCAAAATAACTCAAAATTTAAAAGAGTTTTTCAAAAAATTTGTAATAAATTTCAGTTATGATCTATTATTACTGATACGCAAACCCTTTTCATTCGTAATTCCCAATCAAATTCAAATTATTTCAAATTTCAATCAATTGTTATTAATATAGTTCTTAAATTTGGATTATCTATATAAATCTGTGAAATAACTCACAGCTGGTAAATGACAACCTTACAAATATATAAAATTTATACAATATTTATGACCTTGAATGAAAAATCATTCTTAGATTACTACAAAACATGACGATAAAAATCAATTTTTATATATATTATCAACAAATTATTTCCTCTCTGTTGATTTGTAAGGGATCTATTATATTTGTGAAATGATTTATTTAAAAAAAAATATATATATATATATATATATATTTAAATAGAAACAAATTAGAATTAATCCCAGTTTGTCAATCAATTGATTTAAATTGTATATAAAATATGAAAAATCAGTTCAAATTTAAATATAAAAATATAGGAAAAAACTATATTTATATTTTATTATTTAAAATTTAAATTGTAATGACAAATTACGAATTTTGTAAGAATAGAATTATTATTTAAAAGTATTTATTATAAATTTTCATAATTTTAACAGAGCAAAATATCTTTTTCCGGAAAATTATAAACTGATTTCTTGACTATAATTTAGAAAATCTTTTTTGAAAATTATAAATAACTAAAATACGTTTCAGAATTAAGAGAAATACATTAAACTAAAATATTTTAATGAAAAATCTAAAAAAAACAAGTGATAAAATATTTTGAGCTACATATATAAAGAAAAAAAACTAGCTTTTCCTCAAAAACCACCATTTATTAACACACAATTCCAGTAAAAATAGCTTACAAGCTTGAATTTCATTTAACAGAAGCAGATTCAGAAGCAGATTATTGTCTCTTAAAAGTTTTGTACAAGTTTTATTGAAATTTTTTAGAAAATTATGTGAAGATGAATTTAATTAAATTTAAAAAAATATTTACTTTGGCATTAGCTGTTTTCATATCTTTTAAAAGTCTTTAATAAAAAATTCTTTCAAAACAAAAATTTAAATTTAAAAACTCTAAACTCTAAAGCGCCTATAGCATATTTTAAAGCACAAAAATACCAACCTCATTTTCCTACCCTAAATAATAGTCTTGCAACTTCACAACCCCTAATTTTTTATTAGAAAGCTTTATTAAATGTTAAATTGACAGGTATAAAATATTTTCATAAATTTGCATACCTTTAGGAGAGCACTTTAAATTCTTAACTATATTATTAAAGTAGTATTGTAATCGTATTTTAAGCAATTCTGAAATTTTGTTTATTTTTTATTTAAATAAAATTTTCAAATTTAATATAGGTACCGATTTTTGTATTAAAATAAAGAATTTAATAAATTTTCTAAAATCGTAGATAATTTTAAACAAAACCCTAGAAAAGAACGCAAAATTGCGCTTGAAGGAAATTATGAAAATCTGAAACAAAATTTACTTTAAACTATTTAGACTGTGGAACATTTATACCACATACAAAATATAAATCCTTTCAACTTTATCTAACTTCTATATATTTATTCTGATTTTTTTTTTCTAAATAAATTCTTTTCATACTATTAAAAATACCAACTAAAAAATTTATATAATATGTTTAAATATAAGAAATATATAGAGTACGTATATGTATATATTAAAAATATGTTTATAAGTACAACAAACACTGATTGAAATTTAATTTCGCGGAAATTTTTTTTTTTTTTTTCTAATATATTTTACTTCTTTATATATATATATATATATATATATATATTTATATACGTATATATATTCGTAAGTTATTATAAATATGTGACTGTACAAAAAATTTTATATTTTATGTAACAATATATAGTGACTCATAATGGCCTAAGAAATTTTGAAAATAATTTACAGTTAAGTACAAAATTAGGTTTCCACTTTTTATTTTAAATACAAATTGATTTTTTTTTCTAATTGCATTGAACATTTTCATATGTACCCTTTACATAAAACCCTTTTTTAAATGAACTTGGTAATTTTATAAATGTAATTGTTCTTTCTTTAAATTAATTTGGTAATTTTATCAAAAACGGCCCCGTGTCTTGGAACTCATAAGTTGAATTGAAATTATTTGAAAAAAGTAGTACAAAATTCTGGAATAGAATTTGACTACTTTTAGGAAAGGATTTACAATTTAACCAATTTAATTTTAAAATTTAGAACTATTTGTAGTTTAAGATCTACAAATATCATGAAAAAAATGACCAAGCTCATGGAGCCCGACTATATTTGGAGTTTAAAATTAAATACAAAATTATTAAAGAAATAAGATACACAAATAACTTGGAATTTTCTAAATAAAACTATAAAATTGTTTAGAACTACATTAATGTTGAAAAAATTATAATTTAGTGCTATATTAAGAAGAGTTGGTAGACCAATGACAATTCATGAAAGAGTTATGTACGAGGTTTCTAAAAAAGATCAGAAAATGTGCAACATAATACACAGTAACCTAGAGTTTAATTTTTTAAAGATGATGATTGATAATACTTGAATTATAAAATAATGAATAATCCCGGAAAAACTCTAGAAAACTGATTAGGACTTCCGGATCCTTTGATTAAGTATATTTATTTATCAACTGCGATTTTTTAATACAAAAAAATGGCTAATTTTTTTAAGCAATGCAACACAGTGTCATATGTCATTTTAAATACATTTATGTTCATCTCATTAAAAATCTCATTTTTTGTTAACCCCAGATTTGTTAGTCACTGTAATCAAATAAAACAATTTAGAAACTTTTTTTCTTAAAATAAAAGTTATAGTAGCAAGGTAAACAAATATATTGAGAGTAACATAAGAAAAAAACAAATAAAACACAAAATCCCCCCCTAGATCTCTGGTGTATGCCAAAAATATTTCTCTAAGTGAAAATTCCTTGGTGTAGAAATTTATGTATAGGCAGGCACTCAACTCAACACAAAGAAAATAAATATTTTCATATGTCGGAGCTATTATATTATATTATATTGCATTATATATAAGTATTTATTATATAACTAAAATAAATATCGTTTCTTAGACTTCTTTTGTTTTAAATAATTTCTACCTATAAATATATTTTTGGATAAAATGTATATGGGATATATATATATATATATATAAATAGATATTCTCTTATATATTTTATATTTTATATAGAAATGAGAAAATTAGAAATTGTTAACAAATTTAGGCACTTTAGTTAATGCAAGAAGCTTATAAGATTCTTTTTTTTTAAGGTTATAAATCTTTAACCACAAAGATTTTTTTTCTTGTTTTTTCTTATTTTTGTTTTTTTTTTATATTCAATTATTTAAGTTTTTTAGCAGATTTTAGATAAAAAACAAGCAAAAGAAAAAACGATATAATAAAAAACCGGGAAAAATTGAAAAAGACATATAAATTAGTTTTTATTTTATCCAGACATCTATTATGTCTTCACAGAACATATTTTTTGAAAATTAAATTAAAAAAAAAAAAAATATTTTTTTGGGGAATAAAAATTATTTTAAAACCGTAATTGCTGTGTTTTAATTTAATCGAATCAATTATTCTTATTTATCTGGTATAAATAAGGCAGGTGAAGGCTGAAAAACAGTCTGTGGCTTTGGTTTTGGAAAGTTAATTATATCATGACTAAATACGACAACGATTAATAATCATTTGAAGGAATCAAACCAAAATAGTGGTTAAAAATTGACTTTATTAAATTATTTTGAATTGTAGCACCATGCAAGTTAAAATTTTTATTTAATTTTGTATATTAAAAGATTGGTTCAGGAGCAGCTTGTTCATAAGTCTTCTAATGTGTTGTATATTACTTGTGCAAGTCCACTTTCTTCAAATTTAGAGTTTCGAATTTGAATAACGGTCTGTGATGATATTTCAAATAACCTTGTTTTATTTTATATTTGATTTGTTAAAACAACGTAAAAATAAATTGGCATTATCTTGCATATACTGGCCTGTTAAACAATATATAAGACAATGGATCGGGAATAGTGAAATTTACATTGAAAATTTGAAACTCCTTCTTCTGTTATTCATGGCGTTTCAAATATTTGTGAAGACAAATAGAATAATTGAATATTTAGGAGAACCTGTAAAGTATTAATTAGCGGGGATTGTTGATTTAATAGTAGTTCTTATATTAAGCTCCAACAGAAGTAATACGCAAGGAGTGTAATTAAGTTAATCTTGAAATTAAGTGGAAAGTACTCATTTATTTTGTTATATACAATCGCATACCACAGGCAATGCGATAAGTAAGTGGGTCAGCCTTTCCTTCTATGTGTGAGCTTGGTAGATATATTTTATATTATCATATAATCTATTATTAGTCGTTTTATTGCATGATCTAACCAGCGTTTGAGCACGAGTCCCTTCGATTGATTGAAAGACAGAAGTTCAAACCTACACTATTGGTCGGATAGGTATAAATTAACCCCAAAAATCAACCACTATTGAAACACATACCCAAATAAAACATTTAAATCTCTTCAAAATAGATTTGACCAAATGTCAGTGTAATTAGTTTTTAACAGAAGCCTTCAATCCATTACAGAAGTGATCGAAACATAATTGGACACAACTTAAGCTTTAAATAAGGGGTTGGGCCTGAAATTTTCGGTTTAGTAAATATCGTTTTAACAAAATCTTGTCTTAGAAAATCTCGTTTTTAGAAATTCTGGTTTTAGAAAATCTTGTTTTCAGAAAATCCTGTTTTTTATATTTCGGAAAGAGCTGATAATTCTGGTTTTGTATCCAACTCAAAATTCCTTAAAAACCAAATTTTTCAATTAAAAAAGAGATTTTTTTAAAAAACAATATTTTTCAATAAAAAACGAGTTTTTCTAAAACGAAATTTTCTAAAAACGAGATTTAAAAAAAAAAGATTTACTAAACCGAGATTATGGAACGATCACTTAAATAAGAAATTAAGTCTTAAATTTGAAAAAACAAATACAGTTTTGCATCTTTTAAATAAATGTTAAATTTAATAATTTATCATTTTACATAATTTTAGCATCTGTCTACATTTGTAACTCTACATCCCCATAACTTACCAACTACTTTTTCATAACATAATTACTTTTACAAATAAATTGGAAATTTCATAACATATCCTGGGAAATAATTTATAAATTTCATAAAAAAACAACAAATATTTATTTTTAATTTTTTTCAAAAATTGATTTAATTCTATTGAAATGTTTATATTATATTAGATTCACATTAATTATTCTGTATATTTTACATATTACAAACATCTGAATATTTACATTATATACATTTAATATTAAATATACATATAAATTTAAACAAAAAAAATCAATCCTTTTTATTTTTAATTTAAAATTAAACAATTGCAATTAAGTAAAAAAAAAAAACGGAACAGCAAACAAATTAAACATTTCGATATAATATTATTATACCCGCATGACTATATAGTCCAAGGGTATAATAAATTTGCCATTACGTTTGTGACGCAGAGAAGGAGGGGGGGTAGATATAGACTCAAGTGTATGGATCGGATCAGAATCGAAAAATAAATCGATTTAGCTATGTATGTCCGTCCGTCCGTCCGTCATCACGATAACTCAAAAGTAAAGGAGCTAGGATTATGAAATTTTCACAAAATCGTTTTAATGCAAAAACCGGAATTGCTATTTCAATCCAGCCATTTTGGTCCACAGGTTCGAGTACGTGCCATACAACTTCTAATTTTATCTCTCTATACCTAACTCTATACCTATACCTTTATAACTCTATACCTATGGGAGCTGCGTATCTGAAATTTTGCCAAAAATAGTTTAGTATAATGGCCAAAGTTACTGCAAAATTTGGTTGGTCTACTGCAGAGGGTTCGAGTAGCTGCCATACAACTCCTTCTTTTATATGAGCTTTACACTACACCTGATGAAGCTGGGTGTCTGAAATTTTGCAAAAAATAGTTGAGTGTAATGGCCAAAGTTACTGACAAATTTAGTTGGTCTACTGCTGAGGATTCGAGTAGCTGCCATACAACTCCTTCTTTTATATGAGGATTACACTACACCAAATGAAGCTGGGTGTCTGAAATTTTGTCAAAAATAGTTTAGTGTAATGGCCAAAGTTACTGCAAAATTTGGTTGGTCTACTGCAAAGGGTTCGAGTACCTGCCATACAACTCCTTCTTTTATATGAGCATTACTCTACACCTAATAAAGCTGAATGTTTGAAATTTTGCCAAAAGTAATTAAGCGGATAATATAATGAATATGTTACGGTCATACGGGTATCCCAGAGTTGACACAGTCTACTCTACTACACTCTTCCTCGTTTTTTTTTGTTGTTGTTTTTTTTTTTTATTTTTGGACATGTACAGCCTTAAGCTAATATTAAATTAAATTTAAATATTTCCTTTTCATATTACTTTGGGAAACCCTTTTATACATAAAAACTTTAAAAGTTACAAAAAAAAATATTATGCAAATGTTTAAATATTCATATGCATGTTTGATTGTATGTAAAATATATTTCTATTTGTGTCCAATGTAGGTACTATTTTGTAGGTATGTAGGTACCATATGTATATTCATATGCATTTTATAAAAATTTTATTACTTACAAAATATAAATTTTTTTTTTTTTTAAATTGCATTAAATTCCCGATTTATTCTTTGTTTTTTTGTTTGTTTTTTTTTTTTTTTTGTTAGAACACCGACCTACAAGAAGAATTTAGTTTATATGTATTAGAGAATATTCATAGGTACGGATTTGTACAGTAGCATTCAACAGTGTTGGATAAAATTGCATGTCAATATTACTAAGGCTTAGCAGAATTTAATGGGTATTGTAATATATTTTTAAATAATCAACTTTTCGATTATTCTTTGATCAGCTGTTTGGATACAGTAATTGCATATTTTGGAATAGAAGCTAAAGTTCTTATTGGAATATAGTTATAAAATTCAATTATAGATTTTTCAATGTTAAAGGATCTGAAAACTGCAATTAAGCTCGAATTCATTTATAGGTTAATAATAATTTGGTCCTAAATAATTTGCTAGATTTCAAAGGATTTCGAAGCTGTGTCGATGTTCCAGTTTCAATGCATGAAGTAATGTATAAATTATTAGGACCTGATTACTTATCAAATTATTACTTTACCAAGTATCCTAATATTTTTATTTCATCAATAACTAATTAATATTATAAAGATAGTTATTTCATTCAAGTCTTAAAAGATATTATTATAATTGTAAAAAGCTATATTTCAAATCAACTCAAAGATCTGCTCAAATTTTGAGTTAACTGATATTTTAAATTAACTCGTACATTGCTTAACTCAAACTTTGAGCTAATTTAAAAATGTAATAAGCTCAACTCAATTAAGCTCAAAATTATTTAAAAATTAAATTCATATATCAAATTTAAAACAAATTCTACCTTTATAAGCATCTCTAATTTAATGAATTTAAAATTATTTGAGGCGTGCTCAATTTAAACTCTTCTTAATATTTAATTTGGCTCATACTTGAGCTACCTCAACATTTGTTTAAGCTCAAATTTGAGTAATTCAACGAGTTGAAGAAATGAGTCAAAAAATGTTTCAAAAAAAGTAGATTCAGCTTTAAAAGAATAGAAAGATTTGTTAAATGAATTTGATGGCTCTGAGATTTAAGCTGACTGTTATCTTATTAAATTAGTTTATTTAAAAATCTATTGGTTCCTTTAATATGTAGTTCTATAATTTTATTAAATACTGTTTTTTTATTATTTACATTTTTTTGGAAAATTTTTTGGTAAAATTTCATTTCCTTTCTTTGTATAATTTTCCCAAAATCTAAATATGTGTATATATATATTTAAAATTTATTGTTTTTTGTTGTTATTTCTTTTTTTTTTTTTTAAATTAAAAACTTGTACAAAAAAAAATCAATTTTATGTGCCACAATTTTTATATTAATTTTTTTTGTTTTATTTTCATTATTTCGGAAATGTTCTATTTGTAAAAAGTTAAAATTTTTTTAAATAATTTGGAAATGGAATTTAAAAAAAAAACAAACCTTACCATATTTTATTATACACGAATATAACATGCAAGAAGTCAAAAATATGTAGAAAATTTTAATAAACGATGTTATATACACAAAATATATTAAAGCATATGTGTAAATAAATAAAAACTATATATATATATATATATATATATATATATAAATATTAGAATATACTATAAGTTTCTAATATATTATTAACATATATTTGCTTAAGATATTAAAATATTAGTTTACTATAGAATTATTTTAGGTAATAAAAAGTTTATCTAGAAGTTCTATTAAAAATGCTATGAAAAAATCAATTTTTAAAATAAACTACAATTTAGTATTTATTACATTACCTGATCTAAGAAAGTTCGACTAAAAACGGAATTTTTTTGTAGAGCATATTAAGAAAGAACTCTTTCACAGAAATCCTAGTATTAATGTTATTTAAACTTGACCCTATTGAACCATCAACCACCAAATAATCAAATAATTTATAACTTTTTAAAAAAAAACTGTTGTTCAAAAAATGATTATTTGATTAGTGATAATTGGTTATGGTGCAATAGGGCGAAGGTGAAAGATGTAAGTCCCAATAAGTATTATGTTAAAACTAATCCACCATAGATTATAATTATTATCAAATCAGACAATGTTCCCACTCCTTTTTCCTTAAAAACTTGAAAACTCTACTTAATGTTGAAACTGCAGTTTTTAAATACATTTTCATAACATTGTTCTTAGTTAATAATATTTTTTTTAGGAAAGGGTCGGGGGTTCTATGGCTTTATAAGATCCATGGGCGTAGTATGCGATTACAGCTGACGGTTATCCTGGTACGTTGGTCTAGCCTCTACTACACCAAGTCAAATCTCACCTTCACGTTGGTCCCCCTATAACGTCGAGCAATCGTACCCGAAGATCTGGTACCCAACCAAGGTGGAGTAAGTAGGATCGACAAACCAACGAGATTTTGGCGGGTCGAGTCTTATGTATTCAAAACATAGGCTTGATTAAGGAGCGCCTGAATCAAGAAATGGCGGCTCCAAGCGAGTGTCTTTCTTGAAACAAGCGGTTTGCTAAATAAACGTGTGTGAGATGTGTCTGTTCATCCAAGAGGCAAGTGTGCCTTCAGTCATGAACTAATGGGGTTATCAACTATATCTCATAAAACACTAACTGTATAAAATATGCTAACATGAACAATAATGCGAATGGATATATTTCCCCAAGGGGTAATCATGAATCCTCCTTTGATTTCTCCAGTCAATGTAAACTACGGTTACGTGAAATAGTGAAAACTTTTGACGCCCTATGCCCCACCAGGTGTTTTAGAATCCAGTAAGTAAGTATTAATATTTTTACTAATTTGCTTTCACTTTTATATTTAAATTATAGCATCCCAAATTATAGGTTTTCTTAAATTATATGTATAACATCAAATAACTGAAGAATCATGCTAACTTCAAACCCCAAATCTTTATATTCAATATCAGCAATTAAAACTGAGGATATCTGATTCTGTTGAAACCACTGTATGCATACCAACCTAGTATCGTCTCTGTCAAAAATTTTTAGAGCAGGATCAGGATTTTACTTAAAATACATTTGTATAATATCCTATTCCTTTTTAAAGACTGCATTCAATTAAGCTGTACAATTAATTTTTTAAGTAATTTACTGAAAAAAATAGAGTACCTCCATATTTTCAATGTCGATAAAAATTTTTAAAAAGGATTGTATTCTTTATTGTATCGTATGAATGAATAAGGGTAAAGTCACCACCTCATATCTATGCTATGCAAAAATTTTTTTTTTAATTGTTACCTAGAAGGTATGCAATCATTTTTATTTATTAATATATATTTTAATACGTACATTATAATACAATATGACTTTGGGTTTGGTATTGTTAAGAAAATAACTGTAATTTTATTTTAACAAATTTTTTATTCTTTGTCGCAATGTTAAGTACAAGGATATTATTTTATATATGTATATAAGTATTTAAATATCATCTCTGAATGTATGCACTAATTAAAAGGATATTTTATATATATTTTGTTAGTAATTTTGAATTTGTACAATAAAAATAAAATATATATATGTATATATATATAAATTAAATATATATTATGCAATTAATTAAAATCTGTTGAAAATTCAGAAAAATTTAACGGAACATTAAATATATATATATACTATTTTTTATATCATGTAAAAGTATATGTTCATATATGCGTGTATAATTATATGAAATAAAAAAAAAATATGATACAATATTAAAAAAGAATATTTCGCTCGAAATGTAATAAAAATTTAATAATTTTTCCGCCATGTGATTTTTGTTTTTTTTTTTCTTTTAATGATTCATTTTATTTATTTACATATTTATATATATATATATATATATACATAAATAATTTTATTTAATAATTAAATTTAATATAGGATGAAAGTTGATTTTAAAAAATTTAATAATAAACATTAGTATATATGTAAAATTTGATGAAATATAAAATTATATCGTTTATATATTTGTTAAGTGCCAGTTTTTAGGGATAAAAACGAGGCGGAACGATTAAATGTTACGATTCTTTAATTCACATGTTGTTTTCTAATAAAATGAAAAAAAATATCGTTGTGAAGGTTTTTCTTGTATTTTCATTGAAATGTTTATAAATTTGTGTAGTTCTGAAGTTCTTCTTTGAATTTACTTTCATTTTTGCAAGAGACAGAAGAAAGCTCCAAGGCTATTCGCTTTAATTGTGAGATGTTCCTTTGGGTGTGTGCGACTTTAACCAAACAATACCGCTGCTCTTTTAAATTAAACCGTAAGGTGGGATCTTTAATACAAATTTTCTGTTTGGTTATGAGGGTTTTTTCTTGAGGACATGGAATTGTTGGATTATGGGAATGGGGTTCGAATAAAAATTTTACTTTTTTGCAATTATTATATAGATTCGAATTTATACTTGATTATGTTATAATACAGCTCCAAAAAGTCTTGTATTTATTAATTATTATAATTAAAACACGAGCTAAAGACCAATTTTAAAAATCTGTTAATATTCCTTCCTAAAAAGACAAAAATGTATGGTGTTAGTTGAAATACAATTTCTAAAAGCCAAAATATTAATTTAAAAGGAGTTGATCTAGTCGAAAAATTAGGTAGAAGGATTATATAATCAAATAAAATTGTATTGGATTTAATTATTTAGTTAGCAAGTTGTCAAAAATAAAAGTAAATATACTAAAATATATTGGAACAGACTCCATGCTGCCTATAACGAGTATAGGAACTAATTAAAGGATAAGTGTCATTAATTCCATGCAATTCTTTTACAAAATATGATAAATTTTTTACACCAAAGAGTTTTTTTGAAAATTTAATTTTTTATGTTTTTGAATCTGACTAAAGGCGTAGTAGTAAAAACGCCGCCTTTTATGTGGAAGGTCTCGGGTTCAAACCCCGGTCAGATCATATCTAATAAAAACATATCGTAAAATTGTATAATTATATCATAATAGTTAATATCGTAATATAAAAGAAGATTTAATAAAAATATATAAATAATTCTTGTGTAAAATTATAGATGGCGCACAAAGTTAACATTTGTGCATTCATATTTCATAACCTTATACAATATCTACAGCCTATTAATCAACGGCTTAGTGAAACTGAAGCCTAGTTTAAATAAACTTGGTGAATGCCCTAGACTCTATATATAGAGTGGAAAAGGAATAAAAAAGAATATATAGATATATTTATATATATATATAAATAATTTCAAATTAGTATACGCAATATTCAATCCATCCAGACTATACTTAAAATTTAAATGAACCATATCAATTTTAATGAACTTTTTTATATTTTATATTATTCAAAATATATTACATACTAATAATATTATTATACTTAAAATATTCTAAAATCTTAATAATAACAAAAGAAACCCATTTTACATTTTAAAAAAAATAAATTTCAACAATTTCCATTTTTTTTTTTAAATAATTCTTTTAAAAAACAACTGCAAAAATCGCAGACAATTCTAAAAAAAACAAAACACATTACATTAATTGTTAATTGTAGTGAACTCATTGTTTTATGTTAAATTATAACATTTAATTAAAACATATATATTTTGTTAATATATATATATTTGTATATATACTTATCATAAAATATATAAATAACGCCTTTCATTTATACATTAATAATCATTATAAAATGTTTTATAACTCTATCTTAGCTTGCAAAAATTTTTTTCTTTTAAAAATTAAATTAACCACGACTGGTGTACTGAAGCAATTAGTTACGTTTTAATTTTTTTTTTTCATTTTCACTTTTTTTTTTTTGTGCGTGTGTAACAAAAAAGCACACATGTATATACAATTATAAAAAAAAATACAAAAAAAAAAATAAGTAAAAAGTAATAAGAAATAATGTATTTCTTATTTTTTTCACTTATTACTTAACGATCAAAGGATACTAATCAAATAAACACTTATCCTTTAAGAAAAGAATCACAAAAGTAAACATGTAAGTAAATAAAAGATATATATATATATATGTATGTATATATACATAACATATATATATTTTATTTTTAATTAAAAATTAAAACTGAAATTATCATCGACAATGTTTTTTTTTTCTTATTTTATTTAATTTATTCATATGTTATGTTAAAGCTTTTTAATACACACATACCATTCATATATATACATATATATATATATATATATAGTTCAATTCATATAACAATGGTACACAATTCAAATTAAGAAAAAAAAACCTTACCTACCCCAAAACATACCATATAATATTTTTTTTGCAATAATACTAACTATATGTAAACATATGTACATAATATATAAATATGTATCTATGTTTATAACCACTTATAAAATATATAAAAGGTAACATGCAGCATAAAGTTAAAAAAAAAAAATAAAAAAATAAAAAAAAAAAAAACAAAAAAACTGAAATAAAAAGAAATTATGATGGTTGTTTGAAAGCTAACTTTATAACAAATAAACATATATATATATATATATATATATTTTTAGTACCATAAGTAAACTATTAACCAATGAACCAACTTGCATATATTATTACATGTTCATATATGTAGATATATATATATATGTATATATAGAAATGTAAATATAAATATAAATACAGAATAAAGTTTACATATGACGGTAAAATCAGTAGAGAAAGAACAAAGGAAGCTTGTTAAATGCCATAATCAAACAAACAAACAAATAAATTAACATGCTTCTGTAATTTTTTTTTTTTTTTTTTGTCTCTCTTTATTTTTATTTTTTTTTTTGCAAAAATCGTATGAAGAAAAGAGACAGCAACAAATTTACTTTATTACAATTTTATGGTAATAACAGATTTTATACAAATTGTTTTTAAAAAAAAGCAAATGTATAATTTTACGAATGTGTTAAATCTGTGTTTGAGTTTACTGTAATAACAAGAAGATGCCGCTACTATATAGTGTATAAATTTAATGTAAATTTATTTAAGTTCAGTTAAGTAATGGCGCTACATACATTTGAGTAGTTTGAAGAGATTCTTAATATACATAAGTTGAGATGAAATAATTTCTAATCTATTGTTTACTTGTTTTAAAATGTTTACATATTTAAAATTAATTTATAGATGAAGATGGACGTATTCATCTCCCTTACTTTTTCATAAGACCATTTCAATTAGACTCATTTGGACTTCAATACTTTTTTCTATATCCAATTTGAAAAATTATACTCAAACTTTTACTAAAGGTTCAATATTTGGTTTTTCGGAAAACATCGGCAGGAGATTATGTAAAATAATTTTCATAACGCATTAACTGTTATTTACTCCACGTTACTATGGATACTGTGGAAATATAAAGCAAGAGCTTTGAAAGGTCAACTTGGTTCTTAGTATTGAAAGGCATTTTAATTTTTGTGATCGCTCAATATTACAAGATCAAAAAAGAGTACAATTCTTTTCCTGCACTTTGTTTAATTGAATGTAAAAAGAAAAACTGGAAAAGAAAAGAATGAAAATAAAATTTAAGAGAAAAAAAAAACAAAATAAGAAAAATAAAATTCAGGAGAAATCTTAAATTACAAAATGAAAATAAATATAAAACTTAAAAAGAGAAATACTTTTAAGGAAATTACTTTTAAAGTTTAGAAAATTCAATATTTAATAATATTAACAATCTTGTATAATATTTGAAGAAAACAAAAAATGAATAAGTAGTTTACCGTTATGATGTTACTAACGGTAAAATATTATTAATTATTTTTTATCTTTATTTGTTTAAATTTTAATTTTGTGACACATAGTCTATAAAATGTATAAAGTTATTTAAATTTAAAATTATACATATACACACCTACGTACATAAATATATATACATATATGTAAATATATTGTATTTATATTACTCTAATATTTACACAAGCATAAATTTCAAATTGTGTTAAGTAATAAATATTGATACATTTTTAACCTTGTATGTAAATAAATTATTAAAATCTTGAAATAGATCCGCCTCTCAATTTCTAACCACCCATACAAAGTTTTCGACTCAAATTCAAATTTTTTAATTATATTTAAATTTTTGAACTTTGATTTTTATGCCCACGACTGTAGTATCTCTAAGGAAATAAATTTGGCATTTTTGACAATGATAGGTTTTAACTACTTCTGCAAAATTTGGTAAATCTAGCATGATTAGTGGGTGAGTGTAGTGGTTACCAAGCTGTAAAATTTATATTCTCAATTTCAATTTACTTATTTATTAAGACCAAGGATCATGTTTTATACAGCAAAAACTTCTGTAAAATTTAATTGTCTAGTAAAGCAAGTAAATAGTCCCGCCCCATATAACAGTAAAATGTATTTTTAGAATTATTGTGAATTTTTTAAACCGGATAACATTTCAGTCTCTCGTGACAAGATCTTTCGAAAAAAGTACCACCCACAAAAATATATTAAGTCACATACATTTAAAAATCTTCAAATAAATTAAAATTTTTACTTTTACAGAAGATTTTTTAAAATATTAAAATTGAAATGAGTTCTATAATTGGAAATGGTATCTATGTATATGTTTTTGTAAACAAACAAAATTTTGAAAATAGAAACCCATGCAAAATTTGTTGCTCATTTGTATAGATTAGCATAAACATTTATTATATTCACAATATAAATAACTTTTTGTTTTAATGTATGAGGGGTTCACAACGTAGTCCCAAATCACAAAAACCCAATCAACAAATAATACCAAATTACAAAATTTGAAATTGAGAAATCTTATTCGGGTTGGGTATGCAATTCTAAAAAATAATTCAAAAACAACAACTGTCACTTAAAACAAATCAAAGGTCAAAATTTTATACGACAATTAAGTTAATAAATTGTTAAATTTATTAACTTAATTGTAAAACAAGTTAACCCCGCTAAACAAATTATTAATTTTCTGATTTTGTAACCCATTCTAAATCCTTTGTAAATCATATATACTTCCATATTCTTAGAAAAATCATGTAATCCCGATTTTGCATCCAACACTAAAAACAATCCTAATAGAATGTCAATATACTTACAGACTTTCCTACAAAAGTATTTAATTTTGACATTTGTTTATGACATTTGTTTATAATGAATTTTTTTTCAAATTTTGACGTTTTTATATGTTCCATTTTAAAATTTTGGAATTTAGTTACTTTGAGATTTTGTGACTTGAGATTTTGATATCTTCCCATGTAGTACGCGAAGAAATACAAAAATACGAGAAAATAGAAAAGGAAAAAAACTCTCGGTTAATTTTATATTCTTATTTAATTTTGTGTGTTTTTTTTTTATTTTGGTGGCTCAAATATCATTTTGTAAAATGAAAATATTACATAATATTATATTTATCTATTAGATATAATATATGTATTATAACACAAATTCATATAAAATATGTATGCGTATTTAAAAATAGGATTTTACAAGATATATAATAATTTATGTATGTTTATTTTTTTTTTATTTTGAAGAAAATTTTATATTTGATAAATAATAAGAAAACCAAGAAAAACCGTTATACAAAAAGAAAAGGAAGACAAATAGTAACTGTATTCTGCGAATTTCTTCTCATATATACAATTTTAAGATATTTTATATAAAATGTATAAACAATGATACCTGTATAATATTTCATATAATTTATTTTGTTGTTTTTTTAGTATTGTTTTTTGTGTTTTTTTTTTTTATTATACGGCATCTGTAATTCGCTATTAACCTTGTTCGGTGACATTTTTATACCCGTATGACTATATAGACCAAGGGTATAATAAATTTGCCATTACGTTTGTGACGCAGAGAAGGAGGGGGGGTAGATATAGACTCAAGTGTATGGATCGGATCAGAATCGAAAAATAAATCGATTTAGCGATGTATGTCCGTCCGTCCGTCCGTCCGTCAGTCCGTCCGTCCGTCCGTCCGTCCGTCATCACGATAACTCAAAAAGTTAAGGAGCTAGGATTATGAAATTTTCACAAATTCGTTTTTATGCAAAAAACGGAATCGAGTTTTAAATTCAGCCATTTTGGTCCGCGGGTTCGAGTACCTGCCATACAACTTCTAATTTTATATGAGCATTACTCTATACCTATGGAAGCTGCGTGTCTGAAATTTTGCCAAAAGTACTTTAGTATAATGGCCAAAGTTACTGCAAAATTTGTTTGGTCTACTACAGAGGGTTCGAGTAGCTGCCATACAACTCCTTCTTTTATATGAGCTTTACACTACACCTGATGAAGCTGGGTGTCTGAAATTGTGCAAAAAATAGTTTAGTGTAATGGCCAAAGTTACTGCAAAATTTAGTTGGTCTACTGCTGAGGGTTCGAGTAGCTGCCATACAACTCCTTCTTTTATATGAGGATTACACTACACCAAATGAAGCTGGGTATCTGAAATTTTGCCAAAAATAGTTTAGTGTAATGGCCAAAGTTACTACAAAATTTAGTTGGTCTACTGCAAAGGGTTCGAGTAGCTGCCATACAACTCCTTCTTTTATATGAGCATTACTCTACACCTAATAAAGCTGAATGTTTGAAATTTTGCCAAAAGTAATTAACCGGATGATATAATGTATATGTTACGGTCATACGGGTATCCCAGAGTTGACACAGTCTACTCTACTACACTCTTCCTCGTTATTTTTAAAAATACATACTCTAGAATTATATTTGTTCAACATACCTTAGAATTATTTCATTTTATTTCAGGGTAAAAAAGATTCTTGAGTATCAGATATACACGTACTTACATAATACATATATATATTTTATATATTTTTGCAAAGAAAGTAAAAATTAAAATGAAAATTTTTTTTAATTTTAAATGGATATATAAATTATGCTTAACAGTTATAGTTACAGTTTATTTGTTAATATCGTATTTTCACTTTTTAATGGAAAAACTTTTTTATTTGATAGGGTTTTTAAATTTTGCGGATGTATTTTACATAAAAATCTTTTTATTGGTATTTTTTTTTATGTTTCAGATAGTTTTAATATGAAAATAATATTAAAATTAAAATTAATAGATCTTTTTGATTAGTAAAATTTTTAGTGGTTTTTATTTAACAATTATGCAAAACTTATTTAAGATTTATTTGGAGAATTGAAGTAATATAAGTAAAATAATGAGTGCAATATTTTATTTGTAATTGAAGATATCTAAAACTTTGATTTTATGATGAAAGAATTTAATAATATTTTTAATTTTTAAAGATTTTGAAAAATTCGACCTCATAATTATTTAGAAGTCTGAAAAGAAACTTGTGAAAATTTATTATTTATAACTAAAAAAATTTCTAAACTTAATTTAAAAATTTTCTAATATCCAAAAATTAGAAAACTAATAGAAAACTCAGTTTTATGCATAGGTACCCTCAAAAATTTAAGAAAACTCGGCAACTTCGAAAAACGATATGTCTGGTGGGAAGATTCGTGATATCTAAAATTATAAATTGAATTATTGACCTCTTATCATAATAATTGCATACTTTTCTCCGATTATAATTAATTTTTATTCTTCCTTCCTTTCTTAAAAAATGCATTCCTGCTTTTCAGGGAAAACCCAAAATTCTTAAAAATATTATATTTTTATACCATTACACGGTGGTTGGCTTTTCTTTTCATACAAAAATTTTCTATGAAAAAATGAAATTTGTGATCTAGGTCAGTTGTATGTATTTGGTTCCAATGTCGTGATTAATACACGTTAAATACTTTTCCATCGTTTTGGGGTCTTAAAAGTGTTTTTAAAAAGGAGTTTAAAGAAGGGTTTTTTATGAATGAGAGAAATGAGTTAGATTTGTCACAATTATATAATTTAATTTATCTAAAGAAACGCATAATAAACGCATTGACCTCTGTACGGAATGGAACGAAACTAAAATGTTGATAATATCTAAAGTTGGTTTAAAATAGTATTAATTTTATCTAATTTAAGAGAATAATGATTCATCATTAAAATTTAATCCGTTTAAATAAATTTAAAAAAAATAATCTAGAATTTATAAATTAAACATAATGATAAGGTACTACCTTTAAATTTCATAAAATGGTTAAAACGTGATTTATAACACATTAAGGAAATTTTATAAAAATAAGTTGAAAAACTGAAATATCCACCGATTTTGGAAATAATTAATTTTATAAATGTCTTAAATTTTTTGTATAATTACCTACACGTTTATAAAGTAAGAGCATAAGCCTAATAACTCAAGGGATCTACAAAATTTTCATAAGAACTATAAATGCATTCAGAATTTATTTCATAAGAATTATAAATTCATTACCTATCAAATAATTGTATTATTCAAAATTCATAAAATTAAACACCTGAAAAATCCTACATTTCAATCAATTTACATTTACTTCAAATGACAGGATATCAGAAAAGTTAAATCTTTCAATTTTCTCTTGAATAAAATCAACCAAAGTTGAAACAGCCTAAAAAATTTTCTTATTAAAAATTATCAGCAATTACAAAATAAGTAAATTTTCCACAATGCTTTGCTTTTTAACACAACACAACTTGATTTAATTCCAATGTATTGGAACTTGTAATTGTAAAAATTTTATTTTTAGTTTTTTGAAAAAATTTTTCAAACTTCAATTTCAACAAACTTCAGCAATATCTACAAATTACTGTCAAATTCTAAAGAATAGTGTAAGCACAGAAAATTAATTTACCGTTTATAATTATGGGTAGCTGTAAATAAGTACAACCCGTGTAATTTCCTTAATCATTATATAGTTCATAATAATTATATATATTTACATATATAATATGTGCATATATACATCAATGTTACAAAACTAAACTTTTTATTCAAGAATTTAATCCACCAGCAGTCAGCAGTATACTTAAAATTCATATCAACACTAGAAAATATCATTTTGCATTTTAAAACAAAAAACGGAAACACTGTATGTATAATACTAATATATATGCAAAATATGATGCGTAATATATTATGTATATACATTTTGTACATTTATTTTAAATATTTCAGAACAAAAACTTACCTGTCAGCTTTTTTAACACCAGACCATATTGCACCGGTAACTGGTGGCATAAAACGTAATTTACGTATAGGTGGTGATGCATATGGTATACCCATATATGCTTCAACTGGATCTAAATGACGTCCTTCTAATTGAACTATAACACCCGAAACTGCACCATATTTTGTATGTACAATACGGGATGAAAGTGTCGGTGGTAATTGCTCATTTTTATTATTATTATTATTATTATTATTATTGTTATTATTATTATTACTATTTAATCCTGAAGATGATGATGATGATGATGATGAAGATGAAGAACCTGATGATGATATATATGCAACTGAACTACTATATGTATTACCATTTGTATTAATATTTCCATTATTATTATCATGACCAGAATTACCACTACCACCACCACCACCACCACCTCCACTACTACCACTATTTAAATTTAAACCAATTCCACTGTTTCCACCTCCAACTTCGATGCATAGTAATAGACATATTATGCTAACGAATAAATGAAGTGTATATAATTTTGCTATTACCATTATATGAATTTATTTTAATTTTATATTATATGTATGTATACATACAGTATTGTATGTATGTGTTGTGGTTTTTTTTTTATTTTGTGCTTTTTTCAGAAAAATGATTTTGAAAATTTTGTTGAAAATCTTCTATGTTCTTATTTTCTTATTTTATTTTAAATTGTATATTGTTGCAGTTGTTGTTGTTCATATTCTTAATGTTGTGCAATATAAAATGAATTTTCTTGGTATTTGTTTTTGTTTTTATACTTTTTATTATACAATTTTTTTGTTTTTTTTTTTTTAATTGTATTTTATTTTTAATTATCTTGAAGTTTCTTTTGTTTAAGTAACTATACTGAATGAGTACTAAGTACTCAGTATATTAGAGTGTGTGTATGTATATGTGGTATTTAATTTTACAAGAATACAAAATCAGGTTAAGGACTGCAGTTTAACTCATTTTAATTTCCGTTAGTTTTGTATTTCTTAGAAAATTTAGAATACGTTTTGTCCGTTATTTTTTCTCACTTTATATTTTTAAAAATATCTTTTACGTTTTTACTGTTATATTTACTTTCATTTGTTATTATTGTGTATTATTATCTTATATTATTATTATTATTTTTATTATTATATTGTTGTTTCATTTTAATTTTATTTCTGGTTTAGTTTAAGATTCAATTAAAAGAATAATAATGGTTGAAAAATCTTTTCAATTGTAATAAATTGCAATTTTGCTAATGAAGTTCTTAACACTCAATGCTTCTATTGAAGGTCTTGTTTTTGTTTTTATTATTATTTTTTTTTATAATATTATAATTTTTATATTGTGTTAATGGTAGCATATTTTAAATGTTGAATGTTAATTACAAAAATGCTACTACAATTTTATATTATGTTTGTTTGTTTGTTTGTAATAGTTGTTGTTCATATAACAGTTATATATAAGTATTTTTATTATTATTATGATAATTATTTGTATGGTTATTATTGATGTAAATTATAATACTTTGTTTCACTATTAATATTTTAAATATAATAGAACCGACAGCCATTGTTTTTTTTTTGTTTTTTTATTTATTCTGAAATGAGAAAAAATGAATAGAAATATAAGTATATATTTATTTGTAATCTTTTATTGTATTCAGTTTATATTTTATATTATGTAAATATTTATATAAATATCTGTAAATATAATTGATATCTTTTGTTCAAATATACAGAAAAAAAAAAAAAAGTTTTTTTAAAAGAAAATTTAACAGATTAACATTTAATTGTGCATTGTTTTGTATTTAAATAGATGGTGGTTTTGATATTATTTATAAATTATTTTGATATTTAAATATAGATTTTTTTATAGAATTGAAATGGGAGCCATTTTTTTAACAATAAAATAGAAATTTTATTTTGTCTAGACCAGATTACACTGATTCGTGCTTAAGGGAAGTATGGGCGGATTAGGTTTGTTTAAGATTTGAATAAAGTTTTTTTTAATAAATATGAAAGAAGTTCAAGATTATAATATAGGGGAATAAGTTTTTTTTTTTTTTTATTTATTTCTTGCGATGTAATATTTTACCTAAAAATGTAATTTTTTATATTCAGATTTGCATTCTGAGATGACCTAAAATTACGTCCACGAGTTTCAGACTTAAATTAGGTTGGATAGATTTAATTTTTTGATTTGAATATAATTTTAAATAATATTTTTGTAAATGAAGTATTTATTGATTTAACTGTTTAATTAAAAAAAATTCAAATATATAGAAAAACTTTTCAAGATGCTTAAAAATATTTTAAATCTGAAAGGTTTCAACAGATTCTAATTTTGTAAAAAATGATATACTTTAAAAGAAATGCTGGTATTAAATATTTATAGGGTGTCTCAACCTGTCCTATTCTATCGATTACAGCTATTAAGATAACGGCTACAGGTACATTGTTTAAAGTGCCGAGGTTTCATGCAAAAGACCCGGGTTCGAAAAGTAAAAAATTTTTAACTGGTTTTGGAGTCGACTCAGCTACTATTTGCCATTGGGTTCAAATTAATGGTTTAATTAATAATTAATAATTATATATCTTTAAGGAAAAATAAATAAATATTAAAAATAACGAAATTCAAAAAATAAACAAATAATTCAATTAAATAATATAACTCACAGATACCATATAACTCAAACACAAAATAATTACAATATAAACAGAAAATAGAACTGTATTTATTGAAAATTTAAGACTTTTCTACATGTTATAAGGCATAATACTATCTCATGTTATTTTTTTTGGAATTCATATGATCAGATCTATTTGGAATATATTTCCCCCTGTTACTACATGCACATATACAAGTATAGTCAAGATGTTTTGCCTATAACAGCATGTAGCACATGCAAGTAAAACAAAAAAAATTGAACTCAGATAGCGGTAAAGATATTTTTCTATTAAAATTTTTTCAATAAAGAATCCTTCAGACTTCAGTTTAGTTAAGGAGGGAAATTTTATGGATAAACTTGTTATACAGTGATATAGTAGTTTCCTTTCCTTTTAGTCAAATACTACTATACATCAAAACTATTTTAGCACACGCTGTTATAATAAAAAAACAAACCAACATTATTATACAAATGTAAAAGTAATAAAAAGTAATATTAAAGTTTTAAATTGAAAAATATTAATTTTTAATTAAAAACTTATTTAAATTATAATTTATTTTTCCATTCTTCTATTTTAAAAACCTGTGTTTGTTTTATCTTGTTTAAAAAAAAAAAATAATAAATGACATTGATTTATTTGAAACAATTTTTTTACTATATTCTTTTGTATTTTTCTATTTTTTTTTAGAATTATTTAAAATAAATAAATTATTTGTTAAAAGTTTCTTTAAAAAAAGTTTGACATCTGTTTTTGTTAAAAAAACAATAAAATAAAAGTTAGACAAAATCCTTCAAAATAAAACGTTAAGTCAAAACTTCATAGACTTTTTGTATTTAATGTATGCATATGTAAACTTATGAAATTAAAGATGGCAATTAATTACAAGTAAATCCATTTTATGAAAATGATAACATATTTGTATTCATAAATAACAGAAACTTTTAAATATTAATATTTGATAAATTTAAATAATCTTGTATATCTAATTATTTAAGGTTTATATTAAAAATGCTAGACTAAAGATGAAATTAATAAATTGATACAATTATTTAAAAGTTATATTGAATATTTATATAGAACGTACAATCTATAGGATATTCTTGTACATAATTTTATATATTATTGTAAAATTATCTGAAATTAATAGAAAATCTATTATAATTTAATATAATAAGCCTAACTATTCTAGAATATAGTACTGCTTTATTATATTTATTGTCTGGATTGTTGAAAATGATTAATGCAAATGCAATTAAGGAATTAATTAGTTACTAAAGGTATAATAGATTAAAATTTATTTTAATTAAAGAATTTTTGGCCTTTAGGTCACTTTTTAAATACTTTCATATCCTACTTTTACTTCATTATGCAATTTTAATCTGTTCTTTATAAGTTTTAATGAAAAACTTTGCGTTTTTGGATCAATTTATAACAGCTAATACAAAAAAAAATTTTTAAACTATAAGCTCTGCCTCTAATATCTGTTTTTTCTTAACTCACTTGAAAGATTAAAAATCAGTTTCAATCGATTTCATTTTAAAATATAAAGTTGGAAAGATTTTATAAATTTTATTTGGTAAGTATTTTTTGGTAATCACTAATTTCAACAATAGTTAGGTACAATTACAAGCCGTTTGTTACTCAAATTCTTATTAATTATCAAGCAATGTCTGTTCAAAATATTTTTGAATTGTTCTTTCTATTCACTAAAAATCATTTCATTCACACTTTCCCATCATTGCTTGTATCCACAATCACACAACATATTACATTTTATAACCTATGTATTCTAACAATGTAACTATGTAATCATTTTTAGTAATTGCAGGTTTTTATATGAAATTCAAATACACATCTTAGGTACTAATTTTAAAATAATTAAGTTTTTCCAAAAATATAACTTTGCCAAATAAAAGTAAATATTTATATATAGTTATAATTAATTTATCACTATATTTTCAAAGATTCTTAACTATTTACTTATTTATGAATAAACAATTACATAAAAGTAATTAAAATTCTATAATAAAAAACAACAACATATTTCTTTAAATTACTTTTATAGTAATTAATTTTAATTAGATTACAATATTTTTTGTATTTAATTTCTTTAAGGGAGTTAAAAAATTTAATCGAATGAAAAATAATCTGTATATTTACAAAAATTTTCATTCAATTGGAAAATTTTTGTAATAAAAAAATTGTAATTTTGTACAATTTTCAATTCACAAAATATCTTCAAATTTCATTTCATTATATTGATTATACATTACTGTTTATTCCTGGTGTTTAAACCAAATGAAAAACAACAACAATAATAATACAAGTACAATAATAAAAGATTTTCTTTTTATTGAATTCTAAAAATATCGACCGAAAGTAATTTTTTGCATCAATATATAGCAATAAGTACATATTATAAGTACTAGTACGAGTACACAATATATTGTGTGATAGGTATTGATTTCGTGCATAAAACGATAATCACACTCTCTTTTACATCAAAATCAGTTATGTCTTGAATTTTAAAATTGTTTTTTTTTTTTTTTTTGTTGATTATTATGATATAACAGTTGTTTATTATAAAATGAATACTGAATATAGAGTATAGATGCTAATAATAAGTACTTATTCTTTTTTATAATCAATGTGATATTATAATGGAATTAAAAATGTGTATATTATTGTTGTATTGAATTATTATATACTTTTAATTGAACTTGCCTGTGTCTATGGCTTTATTTTCCATTCTGTCACTTAGTGATACATTTACATTAGAAATCTGATCATAAATTTATAAGAATTGTATGGTTCAGTGGTTAGCAAAGTGGCTTAGAATGTAAGTGGATTCATTTTAAGAAAAAGAAGAACTATCTCTCATTTCAGCAATTTACTTTTATATTTTATATTAAAACACTTTTAAATGCAAAAGATCTGCCATCAATTTTGGGCTAATGAAAATTTTAAAAATTTTAAGCTTAAAAGTTTTCAAACATTAAAAGAACTGTTTCTTATACCAGCAATTTATTTTTATATTAACACAGTAACAAATTCCCAAGATCTATCTTAAATTTTTTATTTTCTACATTTTAGGGGGCTAGGACTACTTTAATAAAAGTATATATTGAAAAAAATAATTTTTTTATTTTATTTTATTTTTATTATAAAAGTTTTAAGGAAAAAACTTTTAAAATTTGATAAGTACACTCGTAATACATATAAATAATGTGAAATTAGAAACGCATATACGTATACACAAAAACACCTTAAAAATGAATTTTGAATACTAATTTTTGAATAGTAATCGATAGATATGTCATTTGATTTCTCTTCTTTAATTTTGAATTGTTGTTTTTTTTTTATAAATAGAATTTTCAATTTTTGATTTTCAAAATAATACCATTTTCATGCAAATAATATTTTTCCAGTTTTTTTGTTTTGTTATGTTTTTTTAGCAATTGGAAAATTTTCAAATTGTATAATGAGAAAATTAAAATTATCTCTCTGTGTTCAAATAAAAGATTACAATTACTTTGTATATTATGTAGTTGAAATTCATCTACGTGCAGTACATTTTTAAATGTACAACAATGTTGGGCGTTAGCTTAATGATGAAAAGATTTATTGGAATTTGTGACCAGAAAGGAAAATGAAACGTAAAGACGGAAAATTGTTTATATAACTTTAAATTGAAATGAAAAATCCATTGAATTCATTTGTTTTTTAAATGGTTAAACTCTAAATGAAAACGTTTTCAAAAATTTAAGAAGATTTTTTAGAAATCAAGATAGAGGAATCAATATCTATAGGTTCTGAAAAAGCCAATTT